>JANHFX010011505.1:12868-36775 GCA_027560015.1 Chloroceryle amazona
TGCTGGAATGACTGTCACCATGCAAAGGCACGCTTGCTATCAAACAGCAGCTCTTTAAAAGATATGTCTCAGCCAGGAGGCACATACTGTTTGTGCTGCAGGAGCTTCTCTTTCACCTCTTTCCAGAAGGAGAGGGTAGCTGCCAGCACTTAATTTTCTGCAAAAATCTCATTATATTCTGGATCTCAAACATTGAAACCACCAAAACTGTATGGCTTGTAGGAGTCAGCAGCTTTCCCAGGTGAACAGGTAAGGTGCTGCCAGCAGAAGCTTGATTGGCTTTAATACTGGTGCTCAAAAGTTCTGTTCCTATTCCCAAACCAATCTTTTTATCAACAGAAGGGCCTCAAGCTCATGTGAGAAAGCAAAACTCTGTGTCTGTCCCACATTGCTCTTACAGTTGGAGGCTGACAAAATAACACAGGACTCTCTGAGCCACACATGGAGGTAGTAGTGGAAGGAGCAGAGATCAAATAGTATGAAGCAGCATGATAGTAAAAGGAAAAGCATGTGAAAATATGAATGCCAGACAGATGACTTGGGGGGGGAGTGCAACTAATCCATGGGAAATCAGAACAGTTGGATGACTGGTTTGAAATCTTTTTGAGAGGGAAAGCAGCCATTTAATTGGACTGGATAAGGAGAGTGCAAAAATAAGCTTCACTGAAATTAGGACTCACTTCTTAGACATTACTTCTGTAGTGCTATGGGACATGACAAACCTAAGTAGCCCATCTTACTCGAATGCTGTATAAATAAAAAACTTCTTTGAAAGCAAAGAGCTAATAAAATGAACTAATGAAATGCCTTCTTTAAGGCTTCACATGTCTGTGGACAAACTTCTTGTAGAAACAACAGCTGGTGGAAGGTGGACAGTGAACTGGACGCAGCAATGCACAAAAGAGGTGGCATTCTGTCCACTTTGGAGATAGGAGTACTTGTTCTTTAGAGGGGAGTGGGAGGTGAAAGAATTAAAAGTGTTTTCTCTGTTACTTCTCTCCCTTTGTTATCAAATGCAAAATCTCCAAACACAGAAGTTACAATGGAACCAGGGAAGAGCTGGGCAAATATTTAATTTTGCTATCTGTATTTACAGGATGTTTCCACAAATTAAGAAACATGGGGGCAATTATGAAAAAAATTAGAAGGAATTGCCTGCCAGCTCCTGTTCTTGTGCTTGAAGGGATGTATCTTCCTGCTTGCTGTGAGTGAAAAGCCACACCTGAAAGCATCACCAGCTGAGAGAGGCAAGTTGTCAAGCTGGTGGAGCTATAGATTGTGATTATCCTAATCACCAGTGACAGGCTCTGAAAATGCAACCTGCAAACTCTTACCACAAGAGGTGGCTTTCAAAGAGCCGTCTCCACTGCTTGAAAAGATACCTAGGAGAGGTGGGAGGAGGATGGGTGACCACTGCGATGGGTTTTCTGTATGAGTCTGTTATAAGATGCAGGCTGTGGGTGGGAACTGACTTTCTTCTATTTCCTTTTTAGCTACTGAAGGCATGAACTGGTTTACAGGAAAAGTGCTAGGGTGTTTTTTTTTTGGGGGGGGGTGGAGAACAAAGACTCTGTGTGTAACTTAATGCCTTCTTGGGGAAGTTAGCTAGCATTTAGAGCTCTTAGATTCCAGTGTGCAACAGATCAGAAATGAGCTTGGAGTGTCAGCCGTCAAAATACATAGGGAAACCACTTTAAGGAAGCATGAATTATGCATAAGGCACTCAGAATTTGCTCAGGGCTAACGGTGTTGACATGTCACAGGTGATCTGTGCATCGGATCAGTGGTGGTCTGATGATGCCTCTTGCTGTGTGGCAGGGGGTTGTGTTTCCTGGGCTGCAGGACGACATGGAGATTGAAAGCAGACCTGTGTCTCTGGCTTGGGCTGCTCAGCATATTGAGAATATAGTTAAACAGAGCTAAGCAGGGCTACAAGTGGGGAATCAAAAGGATTGGCCTTCTTTCCATGCAGTTGCAGACTTCTTTGTATGGCAGAGTTAAGAAACTTGAGGCAGGAGAGATTTGGAGTTACTGTGGCACCTATCCAGGAGCTAATAAGAACTTGAAATAGAGTCCAAGCCCTAAATACACTTTATTTAGGCCCAGTACAGAGATTATTATGCTTACTAGCGAGGTCAAAACAGAGTTTGTCTTATAGTGTCCTCTTACAGTTCACCTCTAAAACCAGCCCACAGCGTGTGGGTACAGATGGATGATAACTTTGGAATCCACGGCAGTAGATCCAGGTTACTGCCCCACAAGGTCACTAGTCTGGGTAAATGGCTTGTTTTGCATTGCGGGGGGCTAGGGCTGTTTGCGTACTCCTCTTACAGAACAATGCCTTGGGTTGGAAGGGACCTCTTAAAGGTCATCTGGTCCAACCCCCCTGCAGTGAGCAGGGACATCCTCAACTAGAGCAGGGTGCTCAGAGCCCGACCATGCCTGACCTTGAACACCTTCAGGGAAGGGACCTCCACCACCTCCCTGGGCAACCTGTCCCAGCAGGGAAAGTTTTTCACTGTCTGCCCCCATTTTGATCGCTTGAGGCCCAGTAAATTGTGAAGTAAAGGCAACATTATAAGATGAAGCTCTGAGCCTTCCTCAGAAACATTTAATTTACTTATTTACAGCTTTCATTTTTATAGCTTGGTTTTTTTTTTCCTTTTGCAAATTTTAAAACAAGGAAAAATAAAATGGCACTTGGCCAGCAAAGCTCACTTCTCAGGTAAAACAGCACAAAAGTCAGTTTTGATATGCTGTTGAAGGAATTAAGCAGTACTCATCCCCACGTGTCCATGAGTATGTCTAATTCAACCATTTATTTATAATCTATTTATTTATGGTATTTATTTACACTACATCTAGACCGATGAGCTGTAATTTATGATGTTTCCAGAGGTGCACATTATTCTATGCCTTCAGAAAAAAATTATAGAAGTTTAAGATACTTGTTCCCTTTGTGTTTATCCTGATGATAATTAAAATCTTTAAAGGGTGATTTTAATAAAGCTTTCTTCTTTCTGTCCAGTAAAGCCCACTCTGTCCCACTTCATGCTAGCAAATGAATGGGAAAGAGGAGCTGAGCCTGCCAGGGCCTCTTGGAGTTTCATGAGGAGCTGAGGCATGATTAGAAACTGGAAAAAAGGAGAGCAGAAACTTTTATGTGTCAGTGAGAAAGGATGGGAGTTTTAGAAACAGTGTGTGTAGAATGTAAGCCAAAAAAAAAAAAAAGAGTTTAAACTTTTGAAGATCTAGCTTCTGTTCCAGGGCATGATAGAAATACAGAACTAATTGAGCAATAAAACATGCTTATTGCAGTTGGCCACTGTGTGATCACTTTTAAAGGATTACTAACAACAGGATGAAGGGGTTTTTCCTCTGCAGGGAAGAGAAATTAAGGAATGTGAAATACACAGCATAATACATTCAGGAGCACTTGAAATGTGCATATGTATAATGTCCTTTGGCCTCCTGACTTCTGTGTTCATAAAACATTTTTGCAGTTCTGATGAGGGAAGAGTAAGATCTCAAGCACTATGAATGAGTGGTAACTTCACTGTCACATACGTCTGTCCTCTTTTGGGTATTTTAAATCAGTGGGGGTCTCGTTTCTGAAGTGTGAGTAAACTGCATCAGATGGGGCATTCTGCTCAGTTATAGTCTTAATAGCTCAGGATAACTCCCCATCCTTTACTCTTCACACTGTTACAAAATCTGATCCTGGAGGTTGCCCTGTTGTGCAGCCTAGATGCCCATGCCTTATGCTAAGCACTGTACCTGTGAAAATAAAAAGCTTTAGTTACTAGATTCCATAAAAAATGGAAAAAAAATTAAAAAATCTAAATAAACAAAGGTAATCAATGGATGTGTTTGGAGCTGTCCTCAAATAACGACTACTATTTGTAAGACTAACTGCTTTGCTCAGCAGTAAGTAGTTGTAGAACTGGATATTAAGGAAAGTCTAAAGGAAACCAAATTGCTCAACTGACATAAATGCTCTGTTCCTGTAAGGGAACATAAACCAAAAATTAATTAAAAAAAAAAGTTTTATTAACTGTTGGAAGAAATATTTCTATCAGCATTTCCCAGGAAAATTGAAGTGGCTTAATTCCCCAAGTTTCTTTTTTTAAAAAAAAAAAAGGCATTTTTTTCAAGCTGTTGGAAGTTGGCCACTGAATGTGTCTGTAACACATTAGGCACTGTTTTTCAAAACACCTTGTGGACTGCTAATTGAGGTTTGCATAATACCGCAAAATTGCAGGCATTCCTTTCAAATAAGTAGGAATGAAAACTGCTTTTCTGGGGTAAATTTTTTTATTATTATTTTTAACAAAAAGCCCTAACAAAAATCCTTTGTTTGAATACGTTATAATTATTGTTTACTCCCCCCCCCCCCAAGAAATTAGAATCATTTGAGGAAAAGTTTCTAAGTAGTTTTGAGTTACTCAAGTTCAAGGGGGCCTTGTACACACAGTACTACTGTTCAGGCCAAGAGGCAAACAATTATGAAATGCCTTTGAAATGAAGGGTTGGTAGGGCATTTCAAGGTTATGTATTTTGTCACTAAACATAACAGTAAGCTGTTGGGAGCAGCTGGGAGTGATACTTATTCACAGATGGACAAATGAAAAAGTTATGAAATTTAATAGCTCAGAGTCCCAGTTCTTAGTTATAATACCCTGTTATAAATCTGACTTACCCTATAGGGACTGGGGCAGGATAAATAAATAAAAACCAAACAAATGACTTAGAGAAATATACTTGCTTGGTCAAAATTCAGACTTATTCTGCTCTTTGGCTGGTGAGTTCATATGCATTTCAGGCTCATCCATCCTGATGATCTGGGGCTGTACTGGGTTTGGTCCTGAAGGTGTTTTTAGGGTAGGACAGGATCTAACTCGGGCTGTCGCAGAAAAGCATTAGGCTGCCGTTCTCTGCTTCTGTCCTTTCTAACTGTTGGATCACAGTGAGCTGGGAAACCTTTTCATGTCTTTGAATTTTCAAAATGTCATTCCAAGCAAGCTGATTTTTGTTTGTTTCCTGAGTGTCCAACAACTTACCATGACTACATGTGGGTAGCAACTCTTAAAAAAGAAAAGCTGGAGAAAGCCAGTTGCAGAGCATCATGAAAGAGTGACTGGGTGCAGGAGAGAGCCAGTCCTATCCAGTTAACTCATTTCTGTCCTGAAATTCTCAAAGTGCAGTTGAATTGTCTCTCTATGCTCCGAGTAATGTACCCAGCCTGAAAGCATGAACATTATATTTCCAAATCTGTTTCACCTCCCTGCGTGATTCTGTTTAATGAAATACAACAAAAGGAAAGCTTTTAGGCAAGCAGATGTACTGGATGCTGATAGAGTTGGAAACTTAAACTGTATTTACTAACAGAAACAGGCTCCAAAGCTCAGTACAGCAAATAATACAGTACTTGGAGAACAGAAAGATGTTGGGGGAAAGGAGAATTTTTTGTTTCGTGTGTCAGGTTTGACAGTGCTTTTGTTTATATCTAATAAATACCTAATGCTTATATCTAAGACATGGTATTTCAGACTCGTATAAAGGAGGCTTTAAATGAAAAGTACACATCCTTCCTGTTAATCAATTACACAAAAATAAGGAAAGAAAATTACCTTTTGTATATTTGAAGCACAGGAGGAGGAGGAGGCAAGGGCAGATGAGCAGGGCTTTGTGCAGCAGTGCCTGTGTACGAAATAAACAACTTTTGACAGGAAGATTACAAAAACTGAAATTATGAAGAGAGAAAAGCTGTTGCTAAGTGGTAGGAGTCACTTTGCTTTATTTACCCACCCTTTACCTTCTGCTTAAACAGAGGTACATTCCAGGTTCTTGGAGATTTTAATCATTCCTGAGCTGTCAAAAGCTTTGTCACCAGCACAGTAAACATCTGTTTACACAACCTGTTGGATGAGAAGAGCCCCCTGCCCTCTCGTGTGGTGTCCCATGGGCTCCACTGTGCTTCTAATGCCAGGGTGTGGAGTTTGTGCACAAAAGTGGTTGGCAGCGCTAAATAGATTGCAGAAAGGAGGAGAGTGTGGTGCTGTATATTTTTAACTCTATAATCTCTCTTGAGAAGACAGGCAGGTGAAGGATGGAAATGCAGGAGGCCAGAAGTGAAAAAACATCCTGATGAAAGAAAAAATTCCATTTTCTAATGAGAGGTTTTGTCACTGAGCCATGAACTTCAGGAAATAACAAGAGGTCACAGGTATCTACTAGGCATAGAATTTGTGTTAGATTGGAAACAAGAGCAGGAAGAGTAAAGAGATCTCTCCAGAAGAGCACAGCATGCACCTGTCTCTCTTCATAGGAGGGATGAGAATATCGTGGTCCTCTCTCAGGGTTCTTCTAAGTGTAAGCATGAGAACCACAGAAAATAGTCACGTAACAACTCAAGATTTCTTCTTCCTTATAGTTCTGTCTTGCTTTCTCTCATTCTAATCCAACCTTATAAAGAATGAGATAGATAATAAAAATACTCATGAGTTAAAGTACTTTTGTTCCTTTGCTTACTCGTTCCATAGAAATTTATCTGCTCAGAATAACAGAGAGATGCTCGTGATTGCAATTAACAGGAGATAACGTGTCAGTACATCAGCAATTTCTAAAATGCTGCCATTTCTGTCACGGAGCTTCAGAAAAATCTGGAAAGCAGAGGAGTGTGGTTATTTGCTGTCACAAGAACTGCCTTTGCAGAATTTGTATTGAAATGCAGTTTCCTGTTGCAGGCGTGCCCACAGTTCAAATATATTCTGTTCTCGTGTTTATTTTAGGCCCACTTCTTAGAAATAGTAGGGGGGGACCCCAAAAGACAGATAAACCACATACTTAGAACAGTGTCTTCTAAGATCTGGAAGAAGTTTTCTTTGCTTTTTTTGTTGTTTGTTTTGTTGTTGTTTTTTTTTCCCTAGCACTTGTTTCCCCTGTAGCTTCTGGGTTTGGCCCACACTAGTTGAAATGCTTGCTTACACAAAAGCCTGCAAAGAAATCCTATCTCAGTATTATTTTCAGGACAGGAAGGCTCTGAATCCTACAAGGCCCATTTACATGATCTTTGACAGGATTTGGACCAAAATAAGTGGTCTGTCTTAGCAGTCTGCCTTCTGTTTGTGGTATAGTCAAAGCCAGAGATGTTAATTTGTATGCTCGTAGAGAAATGTCTTAACATAATTTTACTCCCAACCTGAAGGTAAGTTTTTTATCATAGACCATTAAAGTTCTTCAACTAAAATCCAGTGGCAATTGAACAAAATTACTGTGAGATAGACTATTCCCTCATTATTTCCAACCCAGCCAAAACGTGATTTAACTTTCTTTGTGACTCCTTGCTGAGACCAAAACTGTTGCCTTTCCATTCCTCCATCTAAAGGCAAGAAATTAAAGCAAAACAGTATCTCCAGTAACGAAAACTGTTCATTTTAGCACTAATGCCATTAAGCAAGCAGAACTTCATCTATATACGAAATTGTGAACATCACCTAGGTAATCATAGCATTCCTTGATTAGCTTGAGTAAACTGCCATGTTGACTCAAACTGCACTTTCCCTCCTTACATTTCACAGATCCTTTTTCTACTCTTATTGTTGAAAATCTTTCTTTTCTCTTCTTGCATAAAGCTGCTGTGCAGGTGCAGTGAAGTAGGAGTATTGGATACTTCGCATTTTTACATTACATTGTGGCGACTGAATTTGGAAACAGGAGCCTTTGAATTAGTATCCACTGGTTTCAGATCACAAAGATTTATAGATGGAGGCAAGCTGACAAGGGTTGTTTTCCTGTCTCACAATGGCTTTGTGCAGCCTGAAAGCATCTCACATCCTGCTACTCAAGCATATAGGAGACGGTAGTTAATGAGCTGTGGTAAGCTATAAGTTAGTAAATATTCAGATATAGGCACCATACTATGTAGTTCAATTAATTTGACCACAATTATTAGCTAATTACTGTGGTCATGACCGGTTTCTGAGTTTTGATTTAACAAGGCATAGTTTTGTACTCTTAAAAATGTTTTAGTATGTTATGGTTTTCCTGAGTTAAGACTGGGAATGTATGAATTTACAATGAGAAAGCACAGTGAAAGCTGAAGTGTTCTTGGGTAATATCCAGAAAGTAGGTTTCTGCTGGAAACCTATTTAAGTATCTTTTTTTTCCCTTGATACTCTTTAACTAATAGCCCTTAAGTCCAATTAATTTTGTGTCAGATAACATTTGAAAATACATCACGCATCCTTTCCACAAAAAATAAGATTAATCTAATGGAATTATGCACATTATTCTAAATAACACCCAGCATTTAACATAATCTCCTTTCTGTACAGCTTGTCCTGGAGTTGTAGTCCTAGATAATTTTGTTCTTGGTCACTAGAGGTCAGTGATTCAGCTCCAAGTTAAGATGCTTCAAGGTATTGAAGTTAGGTACATGAGTTCCTGCTGTAGCCAGGGGAAATTTAGCCAACTCAGTAATTCTCTAGGCTCCACTGACTTGCAGCATTGACTGTTCTGGGAGCTGAGACATGTAGCTCACGTGCAAATGCTTACATTTAAGTATTTAAAGTAGAGTTATAAGTTTCTCTCAGCCTTTAGCTTCTGCTACATTCTGTTGAGGGTAGTTTGTGATGATCTGATCTAGAACTAGCCCAAGGTGTCTGAGTGGGAACTTCTCTGTCCCCCAGAGTGACCTCCCTAGAGGTTTTATTTGAAGGCTGGGATGGGTCTATGGAGGGGGGCTTTTGACTTGGTGGCAGTACAAGGCATGAATCAGATGCACAAGAGAAACCTACATCTTAGCTTCTAAGTCCACTCCCTTCCCAAAGCTGCCTTTATTTCTAATGTTGCCAAAGAGCAGCCAGGAGCACTCTTGTACCCCCAGAAAGAACAAGTATGGCAGGCCAGGTCCCCAGCCTGCCCACCTGCTCTGCTGCCAGCACCCAGCAGTTCTGCAAGTCAAAAGCAAACCAAGCAGAGGGCAAGCAAATACAGCCCTTCCTGATGCAGTTGCAGGGGAACAATTCTTCCACTTCTTTCACCCTTCTCCTGCCTCAGTTCTGGAGAAGTCGGTGCAGCAGGACCTGGCACTCAGTGGGACCCAACACCTTAAACAGCTGCTTTGCCTGAATGGGCCTGAAGTGGCTTGCCCCACTTCTGCCTAAAAGCTTAGGAAGTTTTATTTAAGGATTTTGGACAAAATAATTTTTGGTAAAACTCATGGGATCTGAAGGTTTGCTCTTTGACTTAACTCATGGGATCTGAAGGTTTGCTCTTATCTCTTGACCTGTGCAGCTGTCCTTCCTTTGGTGTGATGTTAAAAAGTAAGAATGGGTAAAAGTAGAAGAAAAAATGAAAGGAAATTTCATCTCACTTGAGTTATGTCTGCCAATCACTTCACTTCTCAGGAAGTGATTTTTAGCAATTCTAGCATGATTTTGATTCATGTCCCAAATACTTAAATGTGTGTAACTATTGACCATGATTTTGGACAGTTTCCTGATTGTGGATAAATGATATTCTTCTCACCTGTGCTAAAGCATTAAGGAAATATCTCTACCATCTTGGAGCTTTACAGTTTTTACTTTTTGTGACTTGGGAGGTGGTGTGGGCTTTTTTTTTTTAAGCCTGTAATGAATTGCAGCTTAAAACAATTCTAGCCTTCTGCTTTTCTTTTGGTCTCCTTCCTCAGCACAGAATAGTGTCACAGGTTTTTTCCCTCCTACTTTGGTTGTTAGGGATGAATGATTTTTGATGTCGTCTGAAGCCTCCAAGAATTGCTTTTTAATTTTATTAGACAAATTACTGCTTGACCAATAATTATCCAAATAGAATGTGCTACTCTTGATAGCATAGCCCTCAAAACTCCCTACTAATCTCCTTGAGAAGTTCACCCAGTAGTGAAAATGGTAGCGGTTGTTTTAAGACTGGAGACTTGGCTACAGAGAAGTGAACAAAAAACAACTTACTCTTAATTGCTTTTTAAAGGAAAGCAGATTTCCTCCATAGTGATAATCAAAGGAACTTGTGTTTGGAAGAAAGATGGATTGTTCAAAATCAACCCAAATCTGCCCAGGACAGATTTCCAATGGCTCTTACTCCTTTTTGAGATCACTTATGCTTTCATAAGTAATTCCTGAATAATCTTTTCTAAGTGTAAATTAAAGAGTCACCCATACTAAAAAAAAAATAAACCAAAGTCTAAAATTGCTCTAGGAACAATTTTAGAACCAGTGGTCCAATTGTGTCAGCCAATACCCAGCTTTTTATGATGTTCCAAACTGTTCAGTTTCCATATCTCAATGGCATTATAAAGCATGGTCATATATATATTTCTCTCCGAATCTTAATCTTCCTCTTAGAAGTCACTGCTGTCTTCAACTACATTTGTCAATAAGAAATTCAGGACATAACTTGTGTTTCTAGGGTTTGAGAAGGCAGTCTTAACAAATGTGTTGCAAACACCACCATAATCAGCTGCGTCAGTCACACCCACCAAGAAACTGTCCCTGCAGCCTGCATTCTTGTACCCACCAAGGTCAAGTCTGTCCCATGTCATCTAGAACAGCTCCTTTGATGAGAGGATGCTTATGTGACATCTTTGCTTTGGTGTCTGCTCACAGGCATCTGTACAGCTAAGATGTTTTAGCTCCATGCTGCTCAGAGAGTTTACCATGTCATGACCACTGTGCCTTGCTCCTCAACAGTGGGGCTGATGTGGAAGGCATCCTACATTTCCAGCATCTACTTCTTCTCTAGGCTTGCAGCTAGAAATTGGAGGCAACTCATGGCCTATTCTCTTCCTGACAGTTTTCAGACCTGCAGAACTTACAGCCAGTTTTGGCATGTAATCCTCAGAAGTGCCTTTTACGAAAATAAACTTGGGAATTTTTGAGAAGCACTGAAGCCGCGTGAATTAAAACCATTGCATTACCAACATCCCAAGTGGAATGACAGATTGTTCCACCCTGTCCTGGTGCCATTGTCAGATAAGAAAATTGAATTCTTCATTCCTCACGATATATCCTTGAATGCAAAAAGAAATACAAAGTCTTCATAGCTAGAACTGATTAATGTCAATTCTGTAATGACAAGGTATTTCAAAATTACCGTCTCATGTCCCTTAGTATTTTCTTCTTTTTAGCAGACTCCTCTGTTAGAACATGTTTACAGTAGGTACTTTTTAAAACTAGAATTTCTAAAAGGATTCAGAGAAAGAAAACAGGGAAATTACCTTGATATTCAGTGACAGCTGTGATATCATGTAAATCATTACTAATGGAAAACAATTATGGAGGCTTAGAGACGACAGTAATAGGTTTTTCACACAAAGGAGAGAAGATGTTGGACCTGCTGTAGAGCTGTGAAGAAGTAATTACATATCATCCTTCGTACCTATCAAATGAGATATTTTTAAGATGTCACACTAGCCATGACATGCTCAAGAACATCATGTTCTAGGCAGTGGGGTGTTTTGTTTGCATTTACATCTTTTACAGCAGCCATCTGGACTGCAGCATTTCTGTGCCTCCTACATATTTTGCATGTGTGCATATGTTACAATTCTCATTTGCACAGTTGTTCAGTAACCTCTTACTGAAAACACTGCAGCCATTTAGGATTCGTGCTGTATATACTGATTGCTGTCCGTTGCCTTGCCTCAGCCAATGTGCAGATTCTTCTTCAGAGTGACTTCTTTTGTACTTAGCTATGTGACCTCCCATAAAGGAAATATCTCCTGTTTCTACAGTGGTATTTATACTGAGTTCTGAGAGGGTTTAATGAAATTTAGTAATTTGAGGTTCAAAATTCTAGTGAGAGGTAATTATCCATAGCTTATGAAGATGGAGATGATGCAGTTTGAATGCTCTCTTTGCTTCAAGGACATAATGCTGTTTAATTCTGGCTATTCTGTTAATTTTAATCAGATTTTCCAGTTCCCTGTATCAGCACTTCTCTTAGTTATGAGTGGGTTTTAGTTAATGCCATTTATTCCTGCCTCTGCCTTACAGATTGTGAAAAATTGCTGTAGGGCAGTGTGCATTGACCTGATAGATGGAAGGCTTTGATTGCACCTGGAATTAAACTCACCTTTTATTGCATCCAAGTGGAAAAAGAAAGTGGCACTAGGGCACTGCATTTACTCTGCCCCTTTGTGTCCCAGAGCCCAGAACCGGGAGCTGCCTTCCCCTGAACTGCATTAGGAGAATCCCAAAACTTGGGTCCAGCCCTGCAGCTTGCTCTATATGTTTTAGTGATGTTTTGTGTCATGGAAACCCAGAGCTAAGTTGTAGCATCATTTAGTGACATGATTATACAGGACCTTTTTAAATTCCAACTTTAATTTACTTTAAAACAAGTCATATTTGGGGATCACAGTGGTTCTCATTTGTTCATCTGTTGCAATCATCCGCTCACATCACTTATTTGCCTGTTGTAGGGATGACAAGTACTGAAAACCTGAGGTATCACCCTCTTCTCCACCTTTGTCTTGAGGTGCAGAAGTCTCTTGGAGACTGAAACATCTTAAACTAAATATTTTAATTAATAGTGGGGTAAAGAATGAGTGGTGTTTGATATGAAAGAGTTTGAACTTGATGGTTTAAAATAGTTGGAGTCTAAGAAGTCAATTTTGGTTTCTAGCATCAGTTTCCCATCTGTGAAATGGGAATAAACTTGAGCCTGGATTGCATTCATGCCTTGCTTGCATTCATTGGAAAAGGATGGTATTCTTCCTGTATTTTGGATGGCCCAAATCCATCTGACTGTTTGTAGAAGGCTTTGCAAAGGAAAGCAACCTCTAACAATGCTAGTTGAAATGAATGCATATTCAGTGATCTTAATCACTAGTCACATAAAAAATCTTGTGTTTCTTCAAGACATAGCAGGGCCAGGGCATATATGGTTTGGGTTTTTTTAGTTTATCCCCAAACATCTGTTTTCCCAGTGAATAGAAGTGTAAACAAGCGAATGAGAGGACAGTTTATTTTCCTAATTTCAATCTTTTTGTCAAGCTCTTTCATCTTAGAATGGGAAAAGGGCATGTTCCTGAAATACTTTCAGTGTTTAAACCTTTGTTTCTCTTGATAAAAATAAAAAAAATTACACTGAAACCATTTTGACTACCTCATCAATTCCCTGCTGGGGGAGATACCACAGCTTAAAAATCTTTAAAAAATGGCTAAATATATATTTATATACATAAATATATAAATGTGTGTAAGTATATATTTATATTATAATTTTTCTTTGTGCTTTACTTTTCTTCCCATGGGAGGTTTGTTCAGGCATCTGGCTGCTCAAATTCTATACCAGTGTGATTTAATTCACGGCCAACTTTGTCACTTGTTGCTTTGCCCATATCACTTTTAGAGAAGCCCTGGATCATTGTTGTGCATGAATGCTTTGTTGTTAGAATAACTAACGCGTGTGAATCTATCCTGTAGGGTTTGGGGTTTGTTGATTTTAAAATAAATTTAAAAAAAAATAAATTAACAAACGCAATGACTAAATACTCAAGATTTACTCCTGGACAGAATTGCCAAGTAAATGTTTCTAGTGGTATGTTCACTTCACCAGTTCTCATGACTGTGCTGATGACAAGTGATACTTGGGAAACTGATATGTCTGAGATAACCGAATTTGTACCAGACTGCTTTTGCTCCTTTTCAGAAGAGGCAGTTTTCATCCTGGCTGCCACACAAATCATAGAATCATAGAATCACAGAATGGTAGAGGTTGGAAGGGAGCTCTGGAGATCATAAAGTCCAGCCCCCCTGCCAGCGTAGCATCACCCAGGGCAGACCACGCAGGAACAGATCCAGGCAGGTTTTGAACGTCTCCAGAGAAGGAGACTCCGCAACCTCCCTGGGCAGCCTCTTCCAGGGCTCCACCACCCTCACAGTAAAGAAGTTTTCCCTCATGTTGGTTGGAACTTCCAATGTTCCAGTTTGAGACCATTACCTCTTGTCCTATTACTGGGCACAACTGTAAAGAGACTGGTCCCTTCTACTTGACCCCCACCCTTCAGGTATTTGTAAACATTCATAAGATCCCCTCTCAGTCTTCTCCAGACTAAAGTGCCCCAGGGCTTTCAGCTTTTCCTCATAAGAGAAATGTTCCAGTCCCTTAATCATGCTCGTAGCCCTCCATTTGACTCTCTCTAGTATTTCCCTGTCCGTCTTGAACTGGGGAGACCAGAACTGGGCACAGTATTCCAGCTGTGGTCTCACTAGTGCAAAATAGTGGAGGAGGAGAACCTCCCTCGACCTGCTCCCCAGAACTGGGCACAGTATTCCAGTTGTGGTCTCACTAGTGCAAAATAGTGGGGGAGGAGAACCTTCCTCGACCTGCTGGCCACACTCTTCTTTATGCACCCCAGGATAACATTGGCTTTTTTGGCCACAAGGCCAAAAGTGTTCTCTCCAGCTGCTACCTTGAGTTGTCTTTGACTTCTACCCTACGATGAGACTAGTGTACTCATCACTATTGGCCTTGCAGTCACATCACATGTGTGATCTATTTCAGGGTTTTCAAGCATGTATTTCTAACTGTAGGAGTTAAAGAAAAAAGATCCTGTCCTCTGAGGCAAAAGTCACTTAATGCATGGGAAACTTCACAGATCAAAGCGTGGTGGAATGTCTTATGATGGCATGTTGTCTGAAAGATGCCAAATGCCCAAGTGGAACCTGAGAATGTTCTGTATTTCAAAGTCTTATAAATTACTGGCATAAATCTGCCTAGCTGAATAGCTTCAGTTACTAAGCACTGATTTGGTGTCATGCGACTGAGATGAGGGAGTAGAAGAAGAAAGTTTTCTCACAATATTGGAATTATTTCTGCAAACATACGTAGTGAATTTCAGTAATTGTGTTGGTTAAGGAAACTGCTGCTCAAAACTTTGTCCCGCTGGTGGCAAGTTGCTCTTTAGACAGCAGCTTGTGAGAAATAGCTGATAGATGCAGCCTATATACAAGTTTTTGCACATGCCTCTGCAATTTAATGAGTGCGTGCAAGAGGCTGTGGGAAAGCTACTACAAAATCAAAACATAATAAAATCTGAACAATTAGATAAGGACAGGGGCTGAGACTTGGAAGACCACTACTCAACCACCTCCACTCTGTTGAAGGCCTAACATCTCAGAGAGCCAAAAGAATGTTCTTTGTCTCAGAGAACATGAGGCTAAATTGTGGTGTGAAGTGTGTCCCCAGAACTAGCAAATACAGAACTTCAAGTAAGGTCTTGTAGATGAGAAGATAGGGTCTTAATAACAACCATGTACTTGTCAGGAATTTGGCATCCTAACCATTTAACAGCTCTGAACAGAGGTTAATACTTCAGCAAGATTTCTTGCAGCATTTCTGGCCTATTCCATTCCTGATACAGCTGGGCCAATATTAAAGTGGCATTTTTCAGTACTGTCTGAACCTGGAATGTACAAGGAAGCATCAACAAACAAGAAAATGAATGGTGGGGGAGAAGAAGAGAGGTCTTGAATTTTTTGATGTGGAGAAAAGCTATGAGAGGGCATAAATGGCTGCGTGGACACAGACATCCACTGGAGCAGATGGTGCACGGTGCTGCGCCTGCCTGGGCTGTCTGAAACCTGCCCCCTGCCTGTGCTGCTCGTGTGCATGGAATGACAACCAGAGCAAGAGGGGACAGTTTGAAAAGCAGCTTCCCCAAAAAGAAATTCAGGGAGGAGAACACGATCTTACAGCAGGCAAAGTTTGTAGGGTTCAAGATGTTGTTTTGCTCACTGCCAAAGCAAAGATGAAAAATCAGTTGACATTGCTGCCAGGCATAGTCTTAATAGGTTAACCTCAAAAATGAACTCTCTCAAAATCTTGAGGAGAAATGAGATCTGGTGGGATTAAATGTGATGTAGAAAGAATGATTAGTGGGGCCGTTGACCAGGAGAATGTGGATAAAAGTTAGGAGCAGAACTCTCCTATATACAGATTCATGAAAGAAAGTAATACAAATCTCCTGAAGAGGGGAAGGAAGATCCTTTTAAATGTTTACAACAGGACTTTTTTTTTTCCTTTCCAGAAGCAGGGACAGCTACAGTGGTAAAGAATCATACAGAGCTACCTGCAAGTCTGACATTTTCTCTACTCTCAAATAAGCCCAGAGTCACATCATCAAATTAAAATCCCCAAAAGGGCCTTTTGCAGGTCTCCAAACCAACCTGCTACTCAAGAGAGGCTCAGAGCATTACCCACCAGGTCTTAGGAACTTCTGAGGGTGGAGACTGCACAGCTACAGTGGGCAACCTCTTCTTGAATTCATGAAAATTCAAGAGAGAGCTAGAGTCTTCCACCTTGTGTGAGAGGACATGAGTCTTTCAGGCATTGTTCCGGAGTACTTTAGTGAAATGTAGTCTCTGACAAGTATAGTATGATGCTCACCTCTCAGAGAGTTGCCCAAAAACATCTGAAAAGGAGACCACGGCTCAGGTGGGGAGAGGCTAAACATATTTGTCACCAAGCTAGGCTGAATTTCCACATGTTGGAGAAAGAGGGGTAAAAGATCAGGTGGATGGGATGTACAACTGAGTGGTTTACAAAGGTAGGAGGTGACTGGACCTTCCTTGCTATAGTACCTTTTAAGGTAGAAGCATAAAGGAGAGGCAAAAGAAGGTGAGGTCACTGGAAAAGTAAACTGGGTGATAATTGTCCCTTATGTCAGAGAAATAAAGAACTTCCTGCTACAGTTGGTGATACTCAAGAGGTTTAGAAAAGGATCATCTGGGTTTATGTTTTATGAGAGGAGTGGATGTATATCCTGAAGACAAAGAGAATGAAAGGGTAGGGGCTTAGTAAATTATTCTGGAAAAGATGAGTCAATAAAAATTAATTTCAGTAATTGTTAGAGGGGATGAAAAGCCTTTCTTTATAGGAACCAAAGACAAACAGGTGTATTACTGTGCCGTTATAAGACACGCACTTCTAGAGCAGTCTGAAGGAGATATCTGAGAACATAAGGACTGCTGCTGTGTGCAGTCCCCTCTTCCCCAAACAGTGGGGGAAATACTTCCCGAGCAATCTGCACTGGGGGGAAGGACAGTAGGCAGGTTGCAAGTGTAGCCCTTGATCAACCAGGATGACTGACAGCTATGCAAAGCAGCATACAGAAAAGTTAACAAACTCATTACAAGGCTTGTTTAATCAATGCCTTTAAGGGGGAGAAACTCCTTCCTCCCTGAAGAAGGCAAAGATATTTGTAATAGTATTAAAAGAAGAAACTGCTTGTCATTTATACATATTTTATTCCTGCAAGTTGGCTGGTTCTCACTAGAATTGACAGACTAATAACGTGTTAGGTATGTATTCCCAGAGCTGTAAGGGGGCCAATTTTACATCCTAATCAGAAAGCTCTACTATCAGCTATACAACTCAAATTAAAAACAAGCGAGTTGTCTGGGGGTCTCCTGACAAAGAAAATGCCACCGAGAAGCTAGAGGGGATATGTAAAAAACATTGCATTTAGGAAAATGTGTCTTTGGAGGTAAGGTGAGACCTTGAGATTCTGCTGTGTATAAGGGGGTTTTAGGCTTTTGAATTAGGGAAAGGAACGACTTTAATCTGATTAATTAATGTGGCGAGAGCCTCCGTGGTGTCTACAGCTACAGCAGAACATCTGTCTGCAGCAATTAGGCAGGAACTTCCAAACTAAAAGGCTGCTCACAGATGGAGCAGAGAGCTTGCCAGGCAGATGATGTAGGGCTGTTTACACAAACCCACTTTTCCTCTTAAAAGCATTAGAATAGCAAAGACATACCATCGATAGTCTTTTGGTATAAAATTAATTATGATAAATCTGAAATGTTAGGTGCCTGCTACTTTGAAAAACATTACACTGGGAGGGGAAGAAACCCTCAAATTCATTAAGGAGGGTAAGAATTCATACAGATGAGACAGAAAAACACAGGGGCTTATTGAAAGTTTATTATTCTGTTTAAAATAATAAAAGCCTTTGAAGAATGGGTCGAGATGAAGCTTTCTTAAATGTGCAGAATAGCTTACAGTAAAATTAATATATTTCACACCTGTCCTATTTATTGCTGTTGTTAAAATTAGAGAATTATTATTGTTAAGGAATTTCTTCCTAGAATCTACCAAATGTGTAAGCCTGTTTTGGTCAGGGAATATATTGCCCTGCAAGTCAGAGGATGTGAAACCATCTGAAGATATTTGTGGATACCCAATGGTGTAGGAGGGGTTTTTCAGTGTGATTATTTTTACTGTCTGTAATGTTAAGATTTATAAGAAACGTCTCATAACACTATGTGCTCCACTATTGATGAGATGACAAAAGATTTCATGGGAACTAAAATCTAACTGATTTCAACAGAAAATACGGTAAGACTTAGCACGTAAAATCTCAGAGAAAAGAATTATCAACAAAAGAAGTTTGAACTGAACAGTGGGTAAAGATGTAGAATAGTTGCCTTTGATCTCCCCCTGCTCCCTCAACACTCTCCTAAATGTAGTGTAAATATTTGTACTCTATGGTTACTATTTCTATTTATGATCATGCACATTTTCTGAGGATGGAAAGTAGTGCTACAGAGGTGGTTGACAAAGGTGATTCTTTTTCCATTACCTTGTAATTGTAGAAGAAACTCAGATAACAGCCTCTGTACTACTCTGCTTTAGCTACCTGTGCTTTTCTCTGAGAAGCTCATTGTATAGAGGACAAAAAAATATCTGATATCCTAGCTTTTATAATTGCTAGAAAAGGTGTTGCTCAAAGCAATGTTTTCCAACCCTACCAAACCTTATGATTTGCTAAAACACAGTTCAGTTTCTCCATCATGTATCTCATCAAATTAGATCAATCAAAAAGAAAAAAAGGGGGGGGATCCACATCTGAAGGAAAAACATTCTGTAGCCAGAATCTCCCAATAGATATCGGTGTATAATATAGTATTTTTCCTTTGTATGGGTTGGTATGTTGAGGATGGATACAAGGCTTCCTTTTTACTAACAGTTACATATATTACATTTTAGAAAGCAATTATTGATCTCAATTTCTTGCAATTTCTATCTGTTCAACTCCAGATTTTTACCTGACTAGGAAAAAAAACAAATACTAAGTGAATTTTGGTTTTCTTTTTTGAAAAGCATATTGATCTCTGTGGAATTGTCCTTGCTGCCTGACATGACTACCCTGGGAGTGCAGGGTGTCACTTCACTGCTTGTTTTCAGGACATGGAGTTCTGTGGCTGCTGGATCAAGGTCTTGGATACATGTGGTTTTTTCAAGTTGTAATTTCCAGCTCAGTTTCTGATCTGAAATATGAGGACTTCTCAGTAATAGGCAAACAGAATAGCATGTTATTTGTAGTTATGATAGGACCCTGTTTGCCTGAGGTTGTTTCCATCCCCCACCACCCCCAACAACTATTGTTTTTTCAACTGGCCCTAGTGGTTTCTGCAGTATCTGCAGACTGCAGCATCTGAATGCAGCTGCAGCTGCTCACTTTCTGAAAAAGAAACATTTGGGAAGAGTAACTTCTGCCTCTGCTCCAGGGGCCTGGAAGAGCACTAGCTATGCTGCTCCTTCCGTGGAAGGCTCACAGCAACCCGTTCCTTTCTTCTTGTTACTCCCAACACCTCCCCAGACCAACACATTGACTTTTCCAGGAGACCCAGTGATGATGTCAGTTACTGAGACTGGAAAATGAGATCACAGGAGATCAAGCAATGACTGGTCATCTCCAGAACTCCATTCCCATTTCCATAGAGTCATAGTTATTTTGCCCTTTCATATACAAATGGAAATTCAGTTCAGGAAAATGAGATTTGTCTTTTCAGGTGAAAAAGCAGGATGGGCTCTTCAGCTCCCTTTTGGGGATTGTAGCCACATCCACTGGCCCTTGGGCACATGAGCCACCTGCATCCAAGGCAGAGACACCTGAATATTGGCCAGCACATCTCAAAGCAACAACAGGAGTCAACACAAGGACTGAATGCACCGGTATTTGATACTCGAGATCCAGGAAGAACTTTCTTCCTAGATCTAAAAATAAAACCAAACCGTTTGCTGAGCTTTATTTCATAAAAATGGAGAGAATAGGAACAGCTCATACTGAAACACCAAACCTGAACTATGAGCTGACGCATGCAGCATACTTGCCACACGAAAAAGATGGTGATGGAAGAATGATCTGGTTTTCTCTATAACAATCCCTTTGTGCTGCAGTGGCTCCTGTTACATTCTGGAGAGAGAATTGCTCAGCCATTAGGTTTTGGGGAGGGATAAATCGGGAAGCTTACTTTGAGGTGAACTGGGATCCATGTCCTTTGTTAGGATTTTAGGCACACTTCTGTCTACTGGTAGAATTTTAATCAATGCTTTCCTCAGTGTAGTTGATGTTTGATCCATGCTTGAGTAGGATCTGTGTTTGAGTATCCACGAATCCAGTGTACATTACTTTGATACATTTGTGTGGGAACTAACAGAGCACAGTGTTTTTCCCAGTATTATTCATGTGGTATTAGAGCCTGGTCCAAAACATTAGTCAGTTTTACAACTATAGACAGAATTTTATGACATTCTTCAGTAATGTGATAATGATGAGCTGATTCTTGCAAATCTTCATGGAGTTTCTCTTCAGTGTAGAACCAAATTAAAACTTAACTTTTCCAAAATTTTCAGTGTTTAGGTAACTGATTCACTGGTTCATTGAGACCCAGCCAAATATCTGGGGAGATAATGTTCTTGTGAGTTATCTATCAGAGTTTCTGAATTATTTTTCTGCAATAAATTCAAAAGCTAATTTGCAGAACCTTTGTATTAGATATCATTTGTAAGTAGAGTCTGACTAGTTAAGATTGTTTTTCATACAGTTCTTAGTTTTTCTTTGGTAATCATTAGCTACTGAATATACTGTTAAGATAGAGTCTAGGAAAACCACAACTTTTTTCTGGATGCTACTTTAAGATATACTCAATATTTATTCAAGATGATCTGGCTTGAAGAAAAAGACAGTATCTTATTGTTTTTTCTGTATTATGTCTTGCAATTCCCAGAACAAACAAACAAACAAAATCTCTGTTTAATATGAATTGCACAAGAGTATGATGAGTCAAGAAATACTTTTTATATGCCTTCACATGCACTTGCCAAAAAAGTCTCTGCAAGAGTTATTCTCTGTTGGAATTTACAGGGGGTTGTGAAGAGCAAATACTTAAGCGTTGTCTTGCTCCTTCTTCTTTAAAATACTATTTGAGGAGGAGCCTAAGGAGCTGGATTGCTCCAAAAAAGCTCTGTTCAATGAATATCTAAGACAGAACTCTTGAGCTGCTAAGATGTAATTTAAAGGTAAATTTTGTGACAAAAACAAAATTATTGTTTGTACAGTTTATTGTTCCTTTGGGATTTAGAAAAACATCTCCAGCATTTTTTGCCTCCACCCAGAAAAAGTCTGTTTGTTGTATTCAATGGTTTAGATTGCAGTTTCCTCATCTTTCTGAAAGACTGTAGCAATTATTTGAATTCCCTAAGAACATGTTAACTAAAACACACCAGAAGAAAGGCTCAGCTTCTGTTTTCAGCCCTAGTTCTGGAGAGAGGCAGTGTTGTAGTGTACACTGTCAGTGAGAGGGCCAGGCACTTCTCATGTAAATAATCTTTTTGTTGCTGGTTTGTTTTCACTGTTTTTCTTTATTAACAACAAAACAGGGGTAAAATGCACACGTGGTTTTGTTAACTTAAAATATAAAGTAATATAGATAGCACAATTAAATATGTTTACTAGTGCCACTTCTTAAAAGATTAAGCAATTGGAAGGCATTGAATAGGAAGTTCTTACAGGATATCTTGGCCTCCCAAAGGGGTGGGATGCTATCACACTCTGGACTTGCAGTGTCCCTAGAAAGTTGCCTCACTGGCTTCCTTGGGCTTGGGGCACCTCCCAGTAGCATTCTTTGTGCTGACACATTAGATAAAGCTTTGGCAAGGTTCGTGCCAGTGATGGGCCCCTATTGCAGACATGGCTTCTAGATATAGCTCCAGAAGAGCAGCGAATGGAAACTTCTGGGTTAGGCCAGTTAGCAGACAGACAGTACAATTTTTGCAATGTTAATTCATGTTTCTGTTAATTCCTGGTGGTTTTGGAAGATTAATATTAAACAAACACATACTGATGCAAAGGTTGAGCAATGAGTAGCTCACTATCTGAAAACCAGTTGTTTTTCCTCACTTCTTATGGAAGTATGTACAGAGAAGGAGAAAACTGCTTTCCCTCCCCTGCTCTGTCCATCCTCAGCAAGAGGTCAAGAACAATCCACTTCTGTTTCCAGGGCAAGACAGGGTTTTCCTTCCTTCAGATATACCTGGCCTTTCCTCTCAAAGGGTAGTGTTTGGTGTAGGTCCCCTATGTGGCATTGTTATTCATAACTTCAGTGTCAAAATGAAATCAAGACTAGGTGTGCATAATTATGGGATGAGGGAAGATGGTGATGTAAAGAATCGATGAAAGGGGCTCTGGTTAGTGAGCTATCTTTAACCCTCTCTGCATCTCTTGACAGTTGCTTTTCCTTTCAGATGTTAAGGGTTTTCATTTTCTGGAATAAGGAGCTGGGATAGAACCCCTTATTCACCAGAACAAGTCAGGAAGAGTCTACCTGGCAGCAGCTTGCAAATTTGATGGGCTCAGCAGAACCACATTTGCCAGCACATCTGCTGGAGAAGAAGCCCAAGCACCAGATGCTCCTACTGCTGCTGCTTTAAGTTGTGGTCAGGGCTCAGCCATCTCAGTCGAGGAGAAACACAGAACCAGGTTCTGGAGAAATACCAGTCTTTGCTGATGGCAAGCCCCTAATTAGATGTGTTTATGAACTGGTTTGTGCTTACAGAGGTATGTAGCTAATTATTTTTCTTTGAGCCAGCTCATGATTACCTCTCCTGAGAATGTACCATGAATAAAGAAGGTAAACTGCTACTTAATTGTACTTTAGGTAGTATTTAATGCAACTGAACTACAGCAGTGAACGGAGCACAGAGAGTAGGCTAGTGTTTGAGTAACATGAGATTGATCCACAACTTTTTCTTGTGCCACCCTTTTCTCAAGTTGCAAAATCTAATTCTATAGTTCATTGTAAATATGGTCCAGTGATCTGTTTAGGTGCAGGAGGTAGCATATTAGCTAAATTCTAGACAGCTTAGGGTTCTGGATTTTGATGGGTTGTCTTTTCTCTCACTTTTTTTGTTGTTGTTCGTTTGTTTCAAAAATACAGTGTAAAAAACAGGCAGGGAAAAGCATTTTCCAAGCAGTAGAATAGACAAGGTCAGCCTTCACTTTATGCAGCTTGATTCCTATGTCTATGGCTAGCTAGCACCAAATGAAAAACAATCCACTCTGAAAAGTTGTATTATCTACATTGGCTTTTTTTTTTTCTAAACAGAAAAACACTCTTATAAAAAAGGGGGTTTTAGCAAAATAATATTTTCTGATGAAAAAATATTACAAGATAAAATGTGGGCTAGATCAGGAAATACTCATCTTGAATAAGAAATAATGCTAACAGAACATAGACATGTCTGGGTTGGAAGGGGACTTGAGAGGTCATCCAGTCCAACCCCCCTGCTGAGAGCATCCTCAACTAGAGCAGGGTGCTCAGAGCTCTGTCAGCCCCACACTGAATGTCTCCGGGGATGGGGCCTCAACCACCTTCCTGGGCAACCTGTTCCAGTGCTCCACCACTCTCGGGATAAGGAGCTTCCTCCTTACATCCAATCTAAATCCACTCCTTTCTAATTTAAAACCATTGCTCCTCGTCCTTTCACTCCAGACCTTTGTAACCAGACCCTCTCCAGGCTTTTTGTCAGCTCCCTTCAGGTACTGGCAGGTGGCTGTTAGGTCTCCCCAGAGCCTTCTCTTCTCCAGGCTGAACA
>JANHFX010011506.1:0-18182 GCA_027560015.1 Chloroceryle amazona
GAGAAGAGGCCAACCCCCACCTCTCTACAGCCTCCTGTCAGGCAGCTGTAGAGGGCAATGAGGTCCCCCCTCAGCCTTCTCCAAACTAAACAGGAAAAACTGTCCTTTTGCTTGTAAAAGTTACCTAAAAGAAACTTTTAGGTGGCTCATCCATAATTAAATGCCTTGTCTGATTGCTTTCAGAGACTTGTACAAAGATTACTGATGGCCGCTCTCAATCTCTTTTATTACTCTTTTAATTAAAACTTTTGAGAGGAAAGAATTCTAATCCTCAGCATCAAAACCCACTTGATTCCTTCAAAATGTAACAGTTCATGGGTTTGGGTAGAATCATTAACTGTTGCTTTGTGTCTTCCTTCTTTCCCTTCAGCGGTCTCTGAACTGCAACAACACCTACATAGAAGAGCCCAACATGTATCGCACAACTCTTGGGGAATCCACTGTCTCCCTGGAAAGCACCGTCAGGTCAGCCAAGAGCCACAATAGCTACCTTGCTTATATTCTCAGGTAATCAGGTGGCAGGTGCATGGCTTTCAGGTGCTTGCCTTTCCCTTTTCATTGCTCTGGTGGAAAATGGGAATGTTGTGGTTCAGATGCTACTTGGTTCATGTTTTACGCGATTTATTTTCATCCGGGTATTTTCTTTTGCATGCATCTTTGGGGAGAGTTCCAGCAGTGCAGGGGTTCCCGTAACTGTCCTGTTAATGCTGTGGGCTGTGCTGCTTGCCTGTTAAAATCCAGAGATGTCTGGCTTATTAACTTCAGGCTTTTTCAGAGCGTGATTTGTGTGGCCAAAGGCAGACATTGGGATAACCAATGTCTTGCTGTAAAAGTGGCTACGCTGACAGTCGGGCACAGGCTGACTGGCATCCACTGCAGCTCTCTGCCTTTCAGCAGAAGAGTCTCAGCTGTGTGTCTGCCTTGTTGCTAAGATCAGTTAGGTGACCAAGAAAATTACCCTTTGTTGTTATTCTTAAAGGGATGAGGCTGCTCACAAGCTCAGTGGATCCTCAAGTCAAGCAAGGGCTGGTCAAACTGAAGCAGATTCCTCCATTTTTCATAGGAATCCATCCAAATCCAATGGTAAGAGTGTGTTGACCTGGTTGTGCAAGTTGTGCACCTTCTCCTTTTCACCACTTTTCTCAAAGGCTCCTGTAATAGGAAGAGCAGTTAGTCTGACTTGGTGTGTCCCGTTCCCGTTATGCTCTTGGCATAACAAGCTCTGCAGTGGCTGCCTTAGTAGGGAACCTGGGATGGAAAAACCATGTGTCTGCTTCTTGTGATGGCTCAGTTTTAATCTGACATCTGTCACAGCTGTTGAAAATTTCTGGCGTCCCCTCTTTCTCACAAATTCTGTGCTGTCACTCTTGACTTTTAATTGGAGATCTTCTGACGTTTGAGACCTCGAGGCAATATCCTCCTTCACTGCTCTGTGTTTTGTACAAGAATATGAGAAGTCTCTGACTGATTTCGTTTCGTTTGGGTCTTGACATTAAATTTTGTTACCTGGAAGCAGGTTTTAGGTGCATTTGCAGACTCAGTGTTTATAGCAGCTCTTGGTTTCCCTGTGTGCTGTGTTGACTGAGATCCTATGGAGTCACTCTTCTGCATATTGAATAGAGAAAAAAGCATCCCCATTCTGCTCTGCACCTCCTGTGCACATAAAGAGTCCTGCCCACGAGCTGAGCTAAGTGGTTGTGCTTCCCTTAATGACTTAGATGGATGCCACAGTCCTCAGGAATTAATGCTGTGTGCACTTACAGATGTAAGAGCTCATCCCTGGCGTGGCCTGAACGAGACACCCGCCTTTTCTTTCTCCCACTGCATTTGTCAGATGGATTTGTTCAGCTCCTGTCCACACTCTCACTGCTGTGTTTCCCCTTTCCACCTTTGCAGAGCACGACTCAGACTCTGACAGTGAACTGTCCCTCGATGAACACAGCAGCTCTTACGCCTCCTCCCATTCATCGGACAGCGAGGAAGATGGGCTGGAGATGGAGAAAAAGTGGAACACATCTACTGCCAAAAATAACGAGCATGGCCCTCTCCACAGCACACCCAAAGGTACTCCCGGGGCGAGGGGAGAGCAAAGGGTTTATTCCCTTCTATAAAATAGCTTTAGAGTAGATGGACAAATTTGCCAGGCTACCATACGGCAAAGACAGCATCCCTACTGCTGTGCTGTGCTTCTGCAAGATCCTTGTCTCCAGCTCAGAGACCTTTCTTCCTCCCCAAGGCTTGTTCACGGGGATGACTGAGCACAAGGAAGAGGGTACTTGAGCAAATCTGCAGCTTACAGTGCTCAGGCGTGGGGTGGGCTTTTCAGGCAAGTCCCCACAGCCCTTGGGAATGGTACTACCCAGCCAGCAAAGTCTCATATGAAGGAAGAGGAGGAGGAGGAAGCAGCTGGTTGTTTTAAGGGCAGGGGGAGGAAACACCCACCTTTCCTCGTGCAGCACAGGCATGTGGGTTCAGTGGTGTCGGGGAAAGCCTGGACCTAAAGAGCTGCAGGTCATTGGCCGTTAACATCAGTGCTGTGTGGCACAGCACAAGGTGTCTTGGGTGCCCTCACCCTTCAGAAACCAACCTCCTCAAGGAGCTGGTGGGATTGCTGGCCCTGAAGAGCTGAGAGGGTGGGTTTACCTCACCCTTCTGTGTAATGGAGCCAGCAGCCTTGCTCTGGGAAGGGTTTGGACACCCTGCCATCCTACCAGGTGTTTCTTATGGGGATTGCTGCACCCCGAGGGCAGTGCAGTCCAGCAGGGATCATCTGAAAGGGTGCTCTGATGCCACACACTTCCTCAGCCCCGGGGAACAGGACTGGCTAGGCAGCAGCTGAGAAAACCTATCAGAAGAAGTTCTCGAGCTAGTGTTTTTTTGCATTGCAGTTGATACCCTTCCCAATCATGTGAAACCCTATTGGCCCACAGAGTGCGTAACAGCCAGCGACAGCGAGGACCCCAGCGGGAGACACAAACTCAGAGTCGAGACCAAGGTCAACGTCGAGCTTCACAGGGAAAACCAGGTGAACCACAGCAGCGAAGCACCGCAGGACAAGGAGAACGAAGGGCAGCAGAAGGAGAACAGACCTCTGTCCCACCAGAATAACCAGCAGCCAGAGCAGAGGAAAGGTAGCGCAGCCAACCTGGCTTCACAGCTGGACTGGGTGACTGGGGGGGTTAATGAGCATTAATTAGTTCTTGTGGTAGCTCTGGCAGGGAAGAACACTTCCCATATGGCTCCTGTGTAACCAGACAGGCCGTGGGAAGCTAGTAGGTAGTTGCTGAAGTCTAACCTTTTGGGTTTGAGATAAAGTGACAAGCTGGGAGTCTGATTAAGAAGTATAAAATGTCACTTCTTGGATGTGTTCAGCTTGACAAAGGAAATTCCTGATGCGTTTCAACGTTCTCATTATTCCTTCTTTTCTGTAACAGGCATCTTAAAAAATAAAGTGACCTACCCTCCTCCACTGGTGGACAAGAACATGAAGAATCGACTGCGGGAGAAGCTGTCGGATTACAATCAGACCACCATCTCATCCAGGACTACTTCCCTGGGGACAAATGATGGGCTCCGCTCTCCTTCAGACTCGGGGGTGACAGTAAAAACTGCTCGCAGGGAGCAGTCTCGAGACCAGCTCAACGGCATGGCCATGAATGTCCACGTGGGAACGGGGCTTGCTGACACCTCAGACTCAGAGTAAGTGCCACACCGGGATGCCCTGGCACACCTCCCATAGCTCTGGGCTCTCACTCCATCTTTCAGGCCCAGACTCCCACGTGAGCAAGGATTTCACCTGGTGACTGGACCGGAGGCCTTCACCAGTGGCTGTCCTGATGCCTTGTCCCTACCATTTCCCCAAGCCATCGTGGGGAAGGCCAAAATAGGTATCGTGGGCAAGGTACCACGACAGACACCTGTGGCATGCTCTGAAATGACAAGGTGATGTGTTACTGGCACGTTGTGGACTAGAGCAACACACCTCTGCCCCGTCACTTTGCTGCAGGACTTGCGCTTGGCACGGTGTCCCCTGGTCACAGTGAACAGGGCTCCCACATCCACACAAATCATCTATCCCCTCCCTCACCGGTGAGCTGCTGAGGCCATTGCCTTCCCCAGCCCTTGGCTACAGGCATCACCAGGAGAAGGACGGGCTTTCTCCACTCCTGTCTGCTGCCAGGCATCTGGGCTGGCTCAGCAACGCCTTACTGTGGTCCCGAGAGCCATGCATGCCTTCAGGGGTGCTCTGCTCTGGACTATTCCCTGCTCCTAATTCTGTGCCCCCAGCCCCTCACCTTCAACCCCATTAGACCATGGAAACATTTGCTTTCTCCTCTGTTTTTCACCTATCCCCCCTTTGGCAGCAGGCAGAGTGTTTGGGGCCACTGGGTATGTATCACTAGTGGGGTGCAGTGCAGATGGGGTGCTGAGGGACATGGTTTAGTGCTGGGCCTGGCAGTGCTGGGTTAATGCTTGGACCTGATGATCCTGAAGGTCTTTTCCAACCTAAATGAAATGGTTTTATGTCCTGTGTCCCATGACTCTAGGAAAGAGGTGTCTTTAACAAGCTGTAAGTGCTTGCTGCTGCCAGGTAGTAGAGTCCTCACTGGAGAATCACCAGCCAATGTGTACTAAGCACCTGTCCTAGCTCTGCACCTTCTCCATAGCGTAACACTGCTGTCGGACAGCGCTTCACGTCAAGCTGTCTGAAACACCAGGTTTCCATCAGCTTGGGAGGCCTGGGTGTGAACCTTGCATCTTCACCTTAAGCATCAGCCAGACACAAGCCCCCCTCAGAGCTTCCTCGGGAGCACATCTCTTATCTGCTGCCTGGAATTATTTCTCCCAGCCCTCCAGAGCAGCATCCCCCTGGCAAACTTGCAAGGCATGGTAACTTCCCAGGGCACGATGCACTAAAGAGGATGAGGTGTTTTGGGGTGAGAGGTTTGCCTGTGCCTGTTTAACCCTAAGCCTGCCGATTACTTCTTCCCACTAACAGAGGCAGTAACGAAACTTCAATTTGAACCATCAGGAAACCGTGATCGCTGCTGGGCGGCTCCGGACTCCTCGCCGCGGGGTCGCCGCCCGCGCGCCTCGGACTTCATCGGAACGGCCACGTAGCGAGGAGGAGGAGGAGGAGGAGGTGGGCAGTGATTCCCACAAGGTTTCAGGTTCCAGCAGAGCGCTGACTGCTCGTGGCAGAGACGTGGTGCCCAGACGTGCCCGCCACAGGGCTGCTGCGTGGCATGAGCCCGTGCCAAACCGCATGGAAACGGCCACGGGGCCGCACGGTGAGGGACGGATACCGCCCTGCGGTGCGGACGGTGCTGCAGGGGCTGCTATCACTGGGAGAACCGAGGGAAGAGACGTTACTGTTACTGACCTACCCAAACTCAATCCATCAGCCTTAAGACAAGCACCAGGAGACGGCTCTCGTTTGGTCCGGCCGTGGTGTGAACCCTTCGGCTTGCTGGGCTCCAGGGAGGAATATCCCAACAAGTGTCCTTTTGTTTCTATGCCAGCATCTCTCTCCACCTCCCTACGGACACGTTGTCTTAAGAAGAAAAGAAAAGAAAAAAATCAAATCCTTTATATATATATATATAAAAAGTGTAGATACTTTTATATATTTTGTATGGTGTTGCTAAAGAAAAAGTTCCTTTGTATATTTTACATTTATACTGATCTTAATTTGATAATAGGAAATCAATTAAAAGAGGTTTTGATATTTTTTTATACAAACGTTGCACAATCTTACTTGAATTTGGCATTTGGTAAAGTAACTGAAGTTTGCATGGAAGCCACCTTAAGATGCAATGCAGTTTTTCAAAGTGATAACAGTGACAATTACACCCAAATCCATTACTGTCATTTCTGTTTTGGTGACGGATTTTGGAACACTTTAAGGACATGGTATGGTGGTTTTGGGTTTTTTTTTTCATAACCTCTTCTAAAACCCACAAAAAATGTTGTGTGGGGTTTGTTTTTTTTTTTTTCCCATTTCTTGGTGTTTTCACCTCTTCCCTCAAGTGCATTGAAACGTTCAGCAACTGAACTCCAGGACTAAAAACAAGTCCTATCTTCAGCTAAGATTTCAACGCGGTCCTTTTCTGGAAGAAGTCAAATGAATCTTTCCTTTACCAGGAACAAGAAACCAAGTGGTGCCACTGTATGGTAGATTTTGACTTTGGTCTGGCTCTGGGACAAAGCAGAGCTCTGCTCTCCCAAGAAGAGGGTCCTTCTCCTGTGGGGCAAGTGCTGCCTCAGGCACAGTGTTTTATTTTACTGTTAATTTCTTCCCCACTGGAGTCAGCACGTTGCTGATCAAGGCAGAACGACGAGGCTTTAAGGATATCCAGGTTTCACTGCCCAGCTCTTTGACAAAGCCCTGGCCACCTTAGCGGTTCCGAAAGCACATGGAAGGCTTAGGGCTTTGTGTGTCACACAAAATAGGCTGGTTTCACAAGTACAGGAGAGTTAAGCTTGGCCTGCCTGCCATCGTCACCTTCCTGCAGTGTTTACAAGGAGAGGAAAAATAAGACGTGGAAAAATTTGCATCCAACAGCATGGGGCAGAGCCCCACTGGCAGCTCCCCGTAGTGGGAATATGCAGCCCAAAGGGTGGCAATGGTGTGGCCATGACCCTCTCTCTGCCACCAAGGCTTTCAGGGGCTCCTTGCTGACTGTAGCAGCCCTTTGGAGGAAACGCTTCTGTTTGTGTACCTGTGCGTGTGTGAAAGGGGAAAAAAAACAAAAAATAAAGCTAAATAAAATGCAGGAGCTGAGGAGAAAAAATCATCCTGTAATCCTGGCTTCATGACATCCCTCTGCCCTTTCAAATGTATGGAGGAGGCCTTTGGGAGGGGGGAGAGGGGGAAAGATGCTGTTCCCTTAAAAATTATGCAACATGCTGTGTGACATTTTCTGGCTGAAAACACAGTTTTGAATGTTTTAAGAGTCTGGCACTTGGCCGCGTGCTCAGGCAGTGTGCGTAACCCCTGCTAGTTGCTTTCACATCTGTGTATGTATATTTTGTCCCAGTGAGGTGTAGGTAGTTTTTATTCTGCTCAGAATTGTTGCAGTAAATGAGGGTCAGTTGTGTTAATGACGAAAAAAAAAAAAATAATTAAAACCTATTTTTATGACTTTTTAAAAGCTTTATGGCAGATTAGACACTGGAAGTTTGTTTTGTTTTTTTTTTAACAAATGTATATTTATTAATGTGCAGAACACTGGAATTGCAGCACAGATGAAAGGAGAATTTACAATAAATTAAGAATTTTTTTTTTGAACTTGTATTCTTCCTCTGGTGGTTTATTTAAGTGCAGTGCAGATGCTGAGGCTCCAAATGGTTTTTCCCTGGGCTTTAGCAGGAGAGGGGACATCGAGGAAGCCGTTGCTCCTGTCGAGGAGCAGAGGCTGTAAAGCATTTCCATAAAGGTTTCCAAACGTTAGGCAGTAAACTGGGAGGGTGTGAGGTCAGGGGGAGAGACCCTGGATTCTGTCATGATCTGGGGGCAAAATCAAAGCCGGGATCTTCAGTTTGCAAACAGCTCTGCCAAAACTTGCCATTAAAAACCCAAGCAACCAGCCCCAAGGGAAACTTTTGCATTTAATTGTACAAGTGCATTTTGTGGTGGAACACCAATACCTGAGTTTGTTCTCAAGCGTGCGCTCGCTTTGCTGTGGAAAAGCAGAAAATAAGCCTCAGGCTTTCACAGAAGCAGGGTAGTTACGGGACAGCCCAGCCCATGATCCTGTCTCCAGTAACAGCCAACAGCAGATGTTAAGGAAAAGAGGATTATCAGCTACACGTTACCCAGGGAGGTGGCCCCAGCACGGTCCACAGCCCCCAGCACACTGCTGCTCAGGGCTCCTCAGTGAGAGGTTGTTGCTTGTCTCCAGCAGCCCATTTTTTCCTCCCATAACACGTCCTGTTGTCGTTTGGACCCACATAAATTTCTAGTACGAAGTAGCTTGCCTGATTTGGTCACAAATAGCAAGAAAAAGCTCCAGTTTCATTCCTGTCCCTGCCACGTGCAGCTGTGCTGCCTGCACCACAAGAGCCAGGCTCCATCCTACAGCCTCGGGTTGTCTGTTTTCACCTGGGCAGCTTGGCTCTGTGTAGTCATTCCTTGCACAGAAACACTGCTCTCCTTGCCCTTCTTCAACCCACAACCAGGTGTCATGGAGCCTTTCTGGAGATGGCAGAGAGGAGACCAAAGCAGCCCATAAAATGGAAGTGGTAGGACACAAACTAGCAAAAAAAAAAAAAAGAAAAAAGATAATGAAAACAAGAAATCTCCATTTCAGCTGCAGAGGATGCTCCTGCTCAGGTCTTAAAGGATCACAGAAAGATCCCCAGCAGCCCTGGTGAGATGTTCTCATCGTCCACACCAACGTCACCTGCAGTGGCAGGGCCAAGCTGGGATGTGTGGACCTCGCAGCCTCTTCTGCAGAGCTTCTCGTTGCCTTTATCTACACACTGTGTCTCACTTTTCCTCCCTCTGAGTAGCAATTGGCACTGAACTGATTTTCCATTTTAGTCTCGTGATTTTTGGATCCATTCTCTGGGTTCTCATACTCACTTTAGTCCTATCCCTAAGGATGCCTGGAGTCCTTTGGCAGCATCCGGAGCCTTTATAAGCTACTTTTTATTTCATCCTTTGAACCATGAATGAAAATACCAAATAAAACTAAGCCCAAGAGGGCTGTTGTAAAACTTCCCTCCTTGCCAGGCAAGTTTTGCACTTACCCATAGCGATGAACATCAGCTCACACTGGCTGTGGTTTGCACAGGACCACGTTGCACGGGACAGTATCAAACCAGGTACTGAAGACACGTCCATCTCCTCTGCTCCTTCATCCACCATGCCAGGTGCTGTATTGAAGAAGAAAATGAGCTTAACCTGACGTGTGTGTCGCAAAGAGACTGCACTAATTCATTATTGTCTTCTAAATACTTACAAGTGCCCCCAGGAGCTGTCTGGAGCTCTGTGCTGGGCTGGTGCTCCCTTTCTGTCTTGGTCAGACATCTGCTGCTGCCATCCTGCTGCTCCAACACCACTGTCAATAGGGATCCACACCTTCAAACTCAACTACTACATACCCCGAGTATATTTGCTTTATCTGAAGGGAGGCCCAGACTAACATCTCGGAGCTGGCGCTGTGTGAAGGCAGCCGAGGCTGCTGTCAGACCCCAGCCACTGGGATGGGTCAGGAGGCACCACTTATGGATAGGACTCTGCTTCTGACAGCTACCTTGTGTCCCAGGGCCATCCTCGGGCAAAGCATGGGACTGCCCGCTGCCCAGCACAGCCCAGGTCTTCTGGAGCCCGTCCTGATCTTCACAAAGCCTTCACTTTACATCAGATCCGCTCATCACACAGAAATAAACCCAAAGCTCCAGCTTTCTGGGTGCTGCTGCTCTCTTTCACTAATAGTGGATCTAGTTAGGTGGTTTCCAGTATCAGCTTCTTACTGGTTGGGTTTCTTTCCCCCCCTGCAAATAGAGCAGTCTGCAAAAGCACCAACCCCTTTAGGCTAACGTGCAGGAAAACCTTTTGATTTTGGTCATTTCATGGCAGCTCTGTGGAATTCCATCTTGAATGATCTTGCTCCTGTGTTGAGCCTGTATCACACCTTCCAAATGAAGAATCATGGAATCTTTAGGCTTGGAGAGGACCTCTGGGATCATCCAGTCCAACCTTCACCCCAACATCTCTCTCTCCACTGGACCAGAGCCTCAAGTGCTACATCCACTCGTTTGTAGGGCTGGGTCAACGCACCAGATCACCCTCAGCCAGGCAGAGCATCAGCGAGAGGGACACATCTTAGCCAGGCTCCCGCAGGGACAGCAAGCCCAAGGGGCCTCCACAACACCCAGCTCTGGCACCGAGCTGCTGGAAAAATCATTCGGCAGCAGGAAAACTCCCAGCGCTTGCGAGCGCTCGCCAAAGCTGAGTGGAGCAGCGGCAGTGGAAAGGCAAAGAGGTCGATTCTGCAGTGACACGATTACTCCAAATGGAAAATCTCCAGCACGTCCGTGGCAAACAGCAAGCCACCCATAATGAAATAGCTGTGCTGGAGCGAGCACCCCGAAGGTACAAAGAGATGAGTGCTCTTCAATCAAAGCAGCTGCTTTTTTTAGTCCGTGCTCATCAGAGGTTTGGTTTTACTTTAAAAAAAACAAAACAAAAACCTACAGCAGTAATTTCCTTGGTTATAACAGCAGCTCCCAAAAGGTCACCATGTTTTAAGAGGGGAAAGAGTAGCTGGTTTTAAAGGAAATAAATATTCCTTTCACCTGGATTCATTCCACACGGTCCCTTCAGGTTAGGAACATTCTGCTGAATCCAGTACACAACAGCAGCAGCTGCAGTTGGAAGCTGGGGAGGTAAACAGATTTCCAGGTGAAGCAGTAAATCAGGTGTTGACTTTGAGAAAAAACAGTACATTTTATGGGATGTTTCAATTTTCTGGATAAAAACAAATGAGAAAGCTGGAACTGGTTAACTCCTTCACTTCCAGCTGCACAGGGAACAGGTTTCAGGGATAGAAAGGGTTCGGGGAAAAACCCTGCTGGATTAGGGTGAGGGGTTAGAGTTAGGGGTCAGGCTTTGCTTACTGGTATGAAATACTCAGACTAATGGGAGGGAGCAGGTGGGCAGGAGGGGCAGAGCTGCCAGGCCACCAAAGCACACCCAACACATGCTCCTCACCGCCGGCTTGTCCAAGGGAAAACACCTTCCTGGCCAATCTCACCTGGGTTACACCAAGCACAAAACCAAAGCAGCTTGCCTATTTTCTTTCTAGCTCATTCAAGTGACATCCCAGCTTCCCAAGTAACCATCGGCCCCACATACAACCTGCAGCAGAGCCGGTGCCATCACAGCTGAGGTGGTCCCAAAGAGGCTTCTGCCCACGAGGTTTCCTCTGGCTGGAGCAGACCAACAGCAGAGCGCTCCCATTTCTCACAGAGCCTTTAGCCTGCATCACTAAGCGATGCAGATACATGCCATGCATCCCTTGAGATCTGCTGCAAGCTCTGTTCCTGTTAAACCTGCCTCTCCCACCCTGGAAAGGAGCTTTGCCTCTGCTGGGCTGTGTTTTCATGGCAGGTGCTCAGCGTTAGCTGCAGGGATGAGTTATGGCTGGTGCCCGTTGCAATTAAGGGATTAGCTCGTTGTGGCAAGCAGCACACCAGCAGAGTTGCCTGCTCTGGTTCCCAGTCAGCCTGGTGAGCTTGGAGAGCATTTACCTGTTCCTTCTGATCCACCAAGTGACCCTCAGCCTCTGGGTTCAGGAAGGAGGCAGCTTGCAAGGAGCCACCTTAAAAGTCATCAGTGTCAAACCTTCTGCTCTCGGTAGCGAATTCTCCAGCATTCTCTGTACTCCAAGCACTGCTGTTGGCTGGAAGTGCAGAGGAGGCACCTGAGGGCAGCCTCTGCTCCGTGAAGTGGCCATGTGGCTTAAATAAGGTTGAACACAGGGCTACTAACCAGTTCACAGAGGTTTTCCATGTGCTGTCTCCTTCACTCCCAAAGCTAGGGGCAAAACTAGCTCAGTGTAAATGTCTTACTCCACAAACACCTTATTTACTATTTAAACCAAATTGTCATTCATTTCTATAAGTATTACAATGGCAATAAGTACCAACAGCACATAAAGTGAACTCCAGTTTAAAAGCCGTGCCTGAAACCTTCCAAACGTGTAAGAAACTGATCACACGGTTTTATTCCATAGAGGAAATTTGCTAACAGAGTTCCTCTGACATGGAGCTTGTTGATGTGACACCACCTGTAGAGTCCTTCACGTGCTCCCAGAGAGGAGCGATAGATGAACGCGTGAACAGGAGAGAACCCCACCTTCAGTAACTAGATTAAAACAAAAACTCCTTTTAATCCAGCACCGATATTAAATCCACCAGATGCCTCATGTCGAGGTGGCTCATTTTTGTATACCAGTCCTTTTTACGTCTGCAGCCTGTGCTTCTTTGATGTTTATCATTTTATAGAAAGCAAAATGAAGCCATACCAGACTGGCTGAGTTTGCTTTGCCATCAGTCAGGAGGTGCAGCAAGGCAGTGATGCAGCCTCTGAGATGTACAGATTGACAAAGAGATCTGTGCTACTACTCATCTTTTTTTTTTTTTTAAAGGCAAATTTCCCTCAAGTCCTTCAAATATGAGGAAATTTTACCCTGCTGGTTCTAACTCCTCAGTTGCAGTGAGCAGTGGGCACAGGCTGGGATTGTCCTGCTGTGCTGGTGTTCATCAGCCCTAGAGACAGCAGCACGGGAGCCAGAGAGATGGAATCTCTACAGCACCTGCCGCGGGGGAGAGGAGCACGCAGGGCATCTTCTCTGCTCCAGAGGGCATGGGTGGGCTTGTATCTGTTCTGACCAACTTTCAGTAAAAGCAGAAGAGAACTAGGTACACAGAGGGATGAAAGGGCTGGCTCCCATCAAGGCGATGGTACGTACCCGAGTCGCCTCTTTCCTACCTTGGAGCTTTCTCAGAGCAAAAGAAGAAACTTAAGAAGGCACCATTTCTCCAGGAGGCCAGCCTGAAGTTTGGCAGGATAACCCAGATCACCCCTTTGCCTGCAAGATCTTCTGGGAAAGACCCACCACTGCCTGCAGAGTATCTCCAGCTCCCTGCAACCCCAGAGACACAAACCCAAGAGCTCTGCAGGAGAACAAAGCACTGGAGGAATTTCCATCACGAGCCTCCACAGCGCTACTGGAGAAAACCAGGACAGAGCAGTTGGGGCACTTCTGTTGATGAAACTTCTTGCTGGAAGTAGGTCTCCTGTTGCTTTTCCCCACAGGAACTGATGTGCTGTAATCACAAGGCTGGTGTTTTCCTGGGAGCATCCTCCAAAGAAGGTGCTACGGAACAGAAATGGTGCCACTGAAATACCCACGTCCAGAGCAGGGCTGGGAAAATTTTATTTCTCCCTTTGGGATCCAGTTAAGGAAAATGTTCTCTGTGTATTTCATTGTTTCTAGGACCTTAAAACTTTAAGAGTGAGTTTGAAGCTTTATTGTATTGGAGAAATGACTCGATATGCTGTAAAATTGCAGAGCTGGATGAAGGTGACCGTGAAAGAGAATGACCAGCACAGCACGACGCAGAGGGTGGAGGACAGGCAGGACCTGATCTCTAAATAGCAAGCCTGTGTTTGTCCAGCTGCCGGGGCTGTCACTGGTCTGACTGGTAGTGTGACCACTGCCCAGCCCCGGTGGCAGTTGGGCTCTCAAAAGCTGCTGCTTCTCAGCCAGCTCATGGGTGTGCTGCAGTGACAGGGCAGCGTTATCCCTGCCTTCAGCAAACCCACCGAGGGATGGTTCTTCCAAAGTATCTGTTCACCAAAAAAATCTTAAAAACCCCAACCAGCCAACCTTACCAATTAGGGCTTTGCGTTAATTGCTCTTCCCGTGGCCAGCACCTCCCGACAGAGTCGTGCAGGGTCGGGAGGGATGACCCTGATGTCCTGGTGCCTCCTGGTGCTGAAGCTGGAAATGGCAAGTGTCGCTCCGCTGCACCATCCGGTGCCACGCTGGGGTGGCTGTGGCATTTACGATGGGAAATTCCGTTGTGTTTAGTTCAGGAACGCAAGTAAGCACACATACATGCAGAGGAAGCGCTTTAAAGTGCTAATCATAAACCGTGCACCGTTGCAAGGTCCTCTTACAGTGGGACACCCTCTTCACCTACTGTCACCACTGCCTGCCAGCTGTACATGCTGACACGATGCTCGGAACACCCATGTTTTCCAGGCCAGCCACTACCTGTCCCCTCATCCATTCTTCTCATTGTTTCTTGCATGGAAAAAGCATCTTTTTTGCTTGCTTACCTGATTGGGGTTTTTTTTTGTCAGGGCTGTTGGTCTTTCCTTGCTTGGAGAAAGTAAAAAATCTGCATCTGTTTAAAGAACCAGTACCTAAGGCATTCAGAGCAATCTGCAGTTTCAATCTTTCTCTGATCCATGCTCATCCTTCAGACCCGCTGGCTCCAACCTCCACAGCCCACACCCAACCTTTTCACCATATCCCAACTTCAGCTTTTGCATTTGCCCCCTTCCCTTGAACAGCCACTTGCCTTCAGAAGCTTCCTCCTGGCCTCCAGCTCACCAGCCCTCTGGAGAAGGAGAAGAAATGCTCTTCAGTATCAGGAGGAGCGGGCAGGAGATGGAAGAGCTTCATCTCTGGTGGCACTTCTCACGGAGACTGGCTTAGAGCTGCGGGGAAACCTCAGCCTTTTTCCTAGATACTGCCATAAATGTGTCTAGAAAGGGAATCACATCTTTATGGAGGGCAACCAGGAAAATCCCTTTGCTACGCACCCTCTATATTATTTGCTCCATCTTTTGAAGGGAACCCAGCTTGAAGAAAGCATTGCTGCAGAGCAGATGGTGCTGCACGCTTCCAGAGCCTGACTGGGGGGCTGTTGGGTGGCACAGAGACCCCTCTGCAGCTCATTCTGCTGGCCCTGGCTTCAGAACCCAGCCCTTTCCCATGTAAACAAAGGAGAGCAAAGCCCCTCAGCCGACCATCCTGTGCTGAGGTGTCCAAGCTGAAAGGGTTTTGGGGGTGCAAAGAGAGATTGAAAACTCTCTTTGGTGGAAGGGGAAGTTGGATCCTTAACTCTGAAACAGCACGACCCTGAAATTCAGGCAGTGGAGGCTGCGCTGTGAATCTTCAGATGGGTTCCATCCCATTACTGGTGGGGTGAGGCAGCACAGGTGGCTTCACACACTCATCTCCCAGGTGCTGAGCGGGGCTCAGCCTGCTCCCCAGGGGCTGAATGCCAGTACCCATGCAACAGCCCTACATACAAACCTAGATGTTGCATCAAAAAAACCCAACCTTTTCTTTTTTTGCTTATAATTATGCTGAAAAGATGTTCTAAAAAGGGGGGAAAAAAAAAAGGCTTCCTAAAACAACATCTGAGCTTTATTCCCTGTGGTTTGCAGCTACAGAGAAAGCACACGGATGTTTAATTTTGAAGCAGGAGGATGAAATGTCCTGTCCCACAAGCTGCTGCAAACACTGAGACTCCGCTTTTACTGCTGGCCCATAAATGCCGAGCTGCTGCAGCGTGCTGGAGCCCCTCACAGTGCCCGTGCCATGTCCCAGCTCTCCCGAAAAGATACCCAGGTGCAAAGAGAGCCAGGGGAGAACCCTGTGCTCCTTGCACTTGCTCTCCTCCAGCTCTGTGGGGCCAGGGACTCTGCCAAGAAGGCACAAAACCAGGCGAGCAGTAAAACCAAGTTTTACACAAACGCTTTTGGAATGAGATTGCACTCGGAGTGTGATTTCTCAGCCATTATACAGTCAGCAGTGCAGGGAAAAGTCCTTTTTTCTCTTAAAATATTCACTTGAGTCATTGAAACCAAACATTTCAAGACCTTTAGAGCTTAATGACAACTTGAAAGTGAAATCTGCTTGCAATTTGTTGCCCACAGTGGGAGAGAAATTGACAAAAGGGTGAAAAGCCAATGAATTTTTAAAAACACATCGTTGCTAATCTTCTGCGGGAGAGAGGAAAAAAAAATCACCTGCCACTCAGCCTGCTCCTTCTCAGTTCAAGCCAAACCTTGGCCAAGTTCCATCCTTGGCAAAGTCTGTGTGAGAGATGGTGTCAGTGGTGGCCCCTCGTGGGGGGACCCTGCTCTCCCCTCCCTCTTTTACCTCCCTGGTTCCAGGCTGTCACAGCTCTGCCACTGGGGCTTTCACCGTCCCTTTGTGATGGTCCAAAGCTGGGCTGCAAGCCTCAGGGCAGGCTGGAGTGGGGGATTCAGGTGGTGCTTCTCAACACGGTGCTGCTGCACACAGGCCAGGCGGGGCTGGTGTTCCTGAAACCACCGTCCTCTTTACACCACAGTCAGAAATGGTGATGGTGCTGCTCATCTTGCATGAAAATGTATGCAGTCTGGAGGCTGCTCTGCCAGCCTTCACTGAGAAGCTGTGTCCTTGGGCAGGACAGAGTAAAATTCCCCTTGGCAGAGGCCCTCTGTACGATCAAGGATCTCCTGCAGAAGGTCAGCAGTTGAGACTTGCCCAGGAGAAGCAGGTGGGATGGAAAGGGAAGCAAACCCCCCTGCTCTGAAGAGTACAAGCCTTTAGGAAATGCTGTTTTAAAGATGCAAGCTCCATGTTGCTAGGCACAAGCAACCTGTTGTAAAACATCCCATGCAAGAAGCTCTTTGCAATCTGAATTTCACAAATGCCTACTAATCCCTAGCTCCCAGTGGCATGGTGAGGTCCACTGGGAGCAATGGCAGCAATTGCTTCATCAGGTCTTTGCTCCTCACCACGGGAAGAGGCCGAGCTGCACTGAAGCCAAGAAAGCCTCCATCCTTCTCAGACAGCGAGCCTCTGCTAACCAAAGACTGTTCACACCCACCTCTTCCTCAGAAGAGCTTTCTTCAGGAGAACCCTGAAGTTCAGCTCTGATGATAATGTCAAAGTCCTTGAGCCTCGGAAGGGAATCGAGACCATTGCTGGAGAGGTTTCCACCCAACAGCAACGTGTTGCTTTATGAATTTTGTGCATTAGCCAGCCTGGGTTGCTGCTGTATCCAGTTTTAAGGATGCTTAAAGGAAAAGAGGGAAATGGAGTCCTTGTTCAAGTACTCCCATCCTACAGAAGCTCTAGCAGCTGCTCGTTGTGCCCCATGACAGCTACACTACAGCAGCACTGGGGTTCAGGCGCTGGCTCAGCCATCCTCAGCAAAATCAGTCTCATTGCCAGAGCTTCTAAATGTACCCTAAGTGTTCGAAGCCCTTAGAACTTCTGCATTGACCTTGCCTTAGCCAAGTGAGCACCCTGAGTCCTGGGGGTGAAGGATACGCCCAGCACGGTACCAGAAATCCAGGAGCAAAGCCTTCCCAGGGGTAACGCACTGGGAGAATCTGTCCTCAGAATGGGATTGATAAATAGCAAACCTACCTGGTAGACATAAAAAGAGGGGAAAAAAAATAGCTGAGAGAGGATGAAAAAAAAAAGTAACTTTCTCTTCAAAGGTTAAAGGAAAGCATTCAGGCCACAGGGAAGGACATCACCCTGCCTGAACGGGCTGTCCCCTGGAGTTCCGTCCTTTCCCGCTGCGCTCGTGGCCAGCAGCACTTCACCCAGGCAGCAAAGCAGAGCAAACACCAACCAGCAACTCCCCCCATCGCTGAAGTTGTGCCTACACCCAGAAAACCACAAGTACCTACTCAGCCTGTAGGGCAGGATGAAGATGTTTTTCTTACCCCCCAAAAAATTGCAAATTTTTCAAAATTATTGTGGGTTTGGGTTTTTTTTTTATTGTTCTGAAAGGATTTGCAAAGCTTATTCACGTTTATCAATTAGCTTTTTGCCTAGAAAACTTTCAGACCAGGTTCAAAAGACTGTCTAAAAGCAAGAGAGTTTAAACCAGGACAGCAGGAACCAGTCGTGCGGATCTGAGTTCCTTCAGCCTGAGCTCAGCACCTCGGTGTCCCCCCAGCCCATGTGATTTCAGTGCATTTGGGCAGGTCCAGACACAAACTTTTTTAGGCATCTCTGAGAACTTTGTGGACACTTTAATAAAGTCCAGGGGTCGCAGGTGGAGGTTTTAGAGCCAAAAGAATGTAGGCATTTAAATCCTTGGCTGAACATAGGCAAGGAAGCATTGCCTGGTAGGAACATGAAAGGAAAAAGGAGGTCAGGACAGAGAAGTGTTAATGGTTGGAAACTACTAGTGCCAGAGCATTAAAGCATTAAGCTAAACAGAGCTACCAGCTGAGGTGCCACTGGTTCTGCAGTCATTTACCACCTCTGAAGATCTTTCATTTCCAGGTGGTAGCAACCACAACAGTATCTCCTCAGCGACTTCGGGACTTTCAAAACCAGTAACTCTCATTCTTTCTGAAGAAGGAGGGAATGTTAACAGCAACTTCAGCTCAGACCAAGCTCTTAAGGGAGGATGCTTTTTGATGTCCTCACAGTTCAACCTACCTCTTAACAGTACAGTATCAAACAACAACCTGAGAGTGCTGGGAGATCACAGAATCACAGCGTGGTGGGGGTTGGAAGGGACCTCTGGAGATCAGAGTCCAACCCCCTGCCAGAGCAGGGTCACCCAGGGCAGCCCACACAGAACAGATCCAGGGGGGGTTGAAAGTCTCCAGAGCAGGAGACTCCACAACCTCT
>JANHFX010011507.1:0-55749 GCA_027560015.1 Chloroceryle amazona
CGCACCCATCCACGGATGCAGTGAGCGCTCCCACTCTGTGCCTTTAATGGCTACCCTCAGGACCCAGGATGATTTTTTTTTCTTCTTCTTTCTTTTTTCTTCTTTCTTCTTTTTTCTTTTTTCTTTTTTTCTTCCCCTGTGGCAATGACAACTTTCTGCTTTATTACTTCTCTGTCCTTCAATACTTTTCTTTCCTTGCGGTTTCTTTTTGCATTTTTTTTTTCTTCTGCAAGTAATTAGGTATCTTTTTTTAACTTACGTATTAGCTGAACAACTGTTTTCTAGTTGCTAATCTCCAAGAGTTTTCTCTGCTTCAGTGACTCTACTTGAATGGTTTATGCTTTCTGAACGTACACAATTTACAAATATATATGTGTGTGCATTTTTCTTTACTCGTTTGGTTTTCTGTTTGCATTTCATTTTCTTATCCCAGATATGTTCTGATTAGTTTTTAGAAGTTTTCCTTTATTTGGTTTAAGTTCATGAGAAATTATTTAATTTTTGAATTTGCTGGGGGTTCGTATATAACTTTAAGTCTTAAATTCTGGCAATACTAATACGAGTTTTTGCACCGTGTCTTTTGCTTGTATTTTATATTGAAGCCTCTAGCAAGATAAGTTGCTAGTGATGAGTGACACAGTTTTATACACTCTCTGGTCTTGTATACTATATGGAAGTCTGTCAGAGGATTTACAGTTTAACGTCATGTTGAATGAATTCTGTCCATTAATATCAGTGAGGATGAGCTGAAAAAAATCCCTCGCTTACAATTCCTTTTTTCATTTTTCTAAGATTGTAAATTTCTGTCCCTTCATCTCCATCTACCACTGTCTCAACTATCAGAGTGAAAGAGTGAGAATGAACTAATCATTAGAAATTGACTTTGTTGGCATACACTAACCCGTACAAACACATAAGAATATTACCCCACAGCTATGGATGGGTGTCTAGACACATTTCTTTTGGTCAAAAAACGTTGCAACTTGACATATAAAACCTTCTCTTCGTTGACTTAGTTCACAGAAAATTATCATCTGGACATGATTTCTAGTGTTACTAGGTTACAAGACAGCATTTAATCAGAAGCCAGGAATAGTGACTGCATTAATTCTGATCTTATGAATAACTTATGAGACTCCATTTTTCAATATTTCCAAAGTGAACATTAAAGCCAGAAGCATTTTTGCTAATAAATGTTTTTTGGTTTGTTTTTTTTTTTTCTTTTCATACTGCACTTATTTATGTCAATAATGAGGAATTACTTGTGAAGAGGTGACTTTCACTGGTTACCTGTTCTTACAGGTAGAGATGGAATTAAATGAAATGCAGGTTGGTTTAGGTGGTGGGGTTTTGTTGGTTGGTTGGTTGGTTGGTTTGGGGTTTTTTTATTTGTTTTTGTTTGTTTGTTTCTTTTTAAGTCATAAAGAGTGGACTTTATGGCCTTTATCTTCCCCTGTGAAGTTTATAGATCAGAGTTATTTTTAAAGGCTACTATAATGCACACATGCCATACCAGTTGGGCTACATTATTTTTGCCTTTAGCTCACTTTTACTTAGAGTTCTTGTCAAGGTACACATTTATTTTGAATGCCAACTTTTTTATGTTTACTTCCTTCTTTTTAACTTCACATCAACAGAATGTCCACAAGGTCATATTTTTACATTTTCATTGAATATCATCAGGAATGGACTGTGTAAGTACCAGTTTTATCTTTGCAAATGAAGTGACGTGCAGCTTTTAAACAGGTTAAAATTTTGTTTCATTGTCTCTATCATTTTGCAAGGTCTGTTCTTGTTTTACTCCATCGCTGTAAGATCATGAGCTGTTTTATGGCATATATGTTCAGTGCTCAATGCATACATAGTGAATTATATTCACCTCTTTGTTACAGTATTATCATTCCTATAGACTTTAAGTCAACCCATCTGTATTTTGCGTATCTGATCTAGTTGTCTAACCATCTCCATATAAACGCCTTAATCTCTTTATCTCAATGTCCCGAGAGGGAAAGCAAACAGATGCAACACATCTGCAGAGTCTGAGTTGTTTCTGAGCTCTTCTCTTATTTGTTTTGTACATTTTTTCATTCAGCCTCTCTTCTACTTTTAAGCAGATCTTAATATATTCTTTTTATTTGCCACATGGAGAGCTATCAGAGCAATTGTGTGGGTTTGGGCTGGGATAGAGTTAATTTTATTCACAGTAGCTGGTATGGGGCTATGGTTTGGATTTGTGCTGGAAACACTGTTGATAATTCAGTGATGCTTTAGTTATTGCTGAGCAGTTCTTATACAGTACCAACGCCTTTTCTGCTTCTCACACCACTCTGCCAGTGAGGCTTGCACAAGGAGTTGGGAGGGGACGCAGCTCGGACAGGACAACCAGCCAAAGGGTTATCCTGTACTATATGCAGTGACAGTCAGCAATAAAAACTGGGGGAAGAAGGAGGGGGGACATTTGGAAGGATGGCATTTCTCTTCCCAAGTAATCATTATGCATGATGCAGCCCTGCTCTACTGGTGATGGCTGAACTTCTGCCTGACAATGGGAATTGGTGAATGAATTCCTTGTTTTACTTTGCTTGTGTGTGCAGCCTTTGCTTTACCTATTAAACTGTCTCTATATCAAACCGTGAGTTTTCTCACTTTTACCCTTCAGGTTCACTCTTCCCTATCCCACCAGGGGGGATCTGTGGCTGTATGGGGCTTAGCTGCCAGCTGGGGTTAAACCACAACAGTAATATCATTATTATCGGAATATTTCAATCTTTCTGCAATTAACCAATTGCAGAATATAAGTAAAGGATAGGGAATAATTTTTTAAGAAAATAATTGGCTGCACAAATTTATTTCCCACATCTGTGTCTGCAACAGCAGCAGGGGTGTAGCCTTAGAGTAGCATGAGAGTTTAACTCTCTCTTCCTCTCCCTGTTTAAAATGGGAAGTTCCTTCAGGTACCCAGAGGACAGTATTTGACGAATACTAGTTTTTGTAAGGTATGCCTTGGTTCTATTCTAGTTCATAACTGTATCATTTTAGTGGCAACCACTATATTTTGTCCTCCCCTAGAACATCTGGATAGGCTCATTCATCTCCTCCTGGCTGCATAATTAGTGTTATAAGAAGATTTTGTACTGGGTTAAGCAGAATTGTGTGTAAATGTGGCACATAATTCTTCAGGCCTTCGGCAAACAGACAAAAATTCTGAGCCTGCCATGCAAACTTTCAGTTATAGCAGATAATTAACAAACCGGAGACGTTAGCAATGGGAAGAAGATGCTGCATAAAATAATAATAAAAAAAAGATGAACCTCTGGGGTCGTGAGCCTCCTAAATTTTCAGAAGTCCAGACAGATGAAAGCTGGTCCAACATAAAGGCTGTGAAGAAGTTAACCTGTTTGAAAAAGTTTTGAAGCAGCAGAATGAAGTATATTCTGTATCACAGCTTTATACAATGTCACAATGGTCTTTTTGTTTGTGCAAGAGAAACTTGTAAACAATCTATTTTACTGAACCATGGTCTAAATAAAAAATGATGACAGAGCTGTATTGCAGTTAGTCAAACACCTCAAGAATGGTAAGGCCATTCCACTCCTTTGTGGACAGCCTTCCACTGCTGCCTGGTTGAAAAGAAAACAGGCTGAGTACTACATATTTTGATATCTCCAGGCAGTATGTTACTACCAAACAATGGTCATCAAAGAGAAAACTACAACGCTGTGGTGTTCAGTTATTAACAGAAGGGTACAGGCTAGGAATTCCCTTGTCTCTGCAGAAGCCACAGCCACTGGGAGAGCCATAGGGAAGTGACAGATGTGAATATATTTGTTTTATACCAAACTAATTTAAACACTGATTCTCCACTGAATGTTACTGGCTTTGTGAGGAACTGGTCCAAAGGAAACCAGAGGAACAGGTTCTTAATCAGTTTCTTGGCTACCGACAGAAGCAGAATTAACTGACCATCAGAGAGGGTTCCTCTTCTGTGCATGCTTTGCACGAGTGCATTATGGTTTTGTAGTTTCAGAGGCAGAATAAAGACCAGAAGAGATTTGCAGATTTCATATTCTCTCCTGGCTTTCGTAACCTTGTGCAAGACATACCTGGGACATCTGTTATGAAATAAGAATGCAGTGCTTTTGATGCTGTGCTACAACTCTAGTAGTTAGTGTGCTGGGAAAAGCAAAACCATAATTTTCCTCATTCCTTCCAGCTTGGTCTTCACCATATGTATAGGAAGGATCTAGTGTCCTCCGGAGACTGATTTTGCCTTCTACAAACATGGAGCAAAACTTCTGCTGTGCATAGAAGAAGAATACACAGAGGTGTAAAGAGTGGAGAAAGAACAGGTCTGTTCACTACTGCAGCCATCCCATGGTAGCATAAGCTGTTCAGTCAGCAAACTAGTTAGGGGATGTGGTGAGTCATAATTCTCAAAGCAGAGAAAAACTACAAGTGAAATTAGAGGTTTTCTGAGAACCACAGAATTTTAGAACAACCCATAATTATAGCTGAATGTTCCAGCAGTAAAGAAAACTGGATAGTAACAAAGATAAATCCTAGTTATCTTCCTAAGCTACATTTCAAAAGAGCCAAGATTAATGAAGGAAGAAAAGACTGCCCTCCATTCCATTACACAATGGTCTGAGTCCATGACTTCAGAATGCAGACAGAGATGGGTGCTAAATTCAGGTATTAACTCATATTTCAATACCTAAATATAAGTGGCTTAATTTTTTCAAAGATGTTGAACAATTCCAGATTCCACTGTTTTTTGTTGGAAGAGATTTTTCTTTAAGTGTCTAACAACACCACATAGTATTCTGCCCTTACAGACCAGGACATTACAGTCTCCTGTGTAAAGTATTTGAAGATACCACTCTAAGATGGAGGATTCTGCAAAAGAAAGTAATTTCCACATGTCTTCCTGTTAATGAAGCAAATGAGGAACAGAATTCCCATGACCCTAAGTGTACAGTAACAAATGCTTCCCCCCTTCCCCCCCCAATTCAACAGAAATAGACTAAAAGAGGGGGTTTGATGTGGGAGGCAGCTTTGTCACTAAAAAACATCTTAGGAGTACAGCATACCTTCAACTACACTAGCAGTGAATTAAACATTTTGGTACTTTTAAAGAATGAGTCTTCAGTCCTAGGTGATTTTCCTGTTGAGGAAAATACCAAAACCTGGAACTTATGACATAAGCAATTTACCTGACCTACAGTATATGCTACTATCTTTTGTTCCACAAGATTTGTAACTCTGTGAAGGAATTCCTAGGAGCACAAATTTCCTATAGTTTTTGGACCCCCATTGCCTTCTGAAATAGACACTTGAGCATCTCAGGGTCATACAAAAAAAAAAGGGCATTCTGGAATATAACACAGTGTACAAGACAATGCAATAAATAATGTAAGGCATCAGTAAAGCTGGATAAAGGTATCCCCAAGAAACCTAAGTGACACAATTAGAAAGCCCTTATTTGATGAAGTATGTGTAACTGGTTTTGTGAACTTCATTTGTAAACAAAAAAGCAAGCAAACCAAAAGAATCCTTTTCCAAATGCCATTAAGAAAACAGAAAAAGGGAGTCTGAGAAAATCCTTGTTGAGTTCTCTACCATCATGTTCCCCCCACAGAAGAAAGTACTTGACTGAGAATGTCCGAAATTGAAGGAGGTTGTAGTAGCTGCAATTAAAATAGAACAAATCAACATGCACTAGTTACTCACCTGCCTGCCCAGTAGAATTAGATTTAACATTTGACTACCCCTTATAATTTTTATCCTTTATATGACAGTTTCCTAGGAATGGTAAATTTGGAACACCCTACGTGGAAATAATACAAAAGAAAGCTAGAATGAGGTTATTTATTCAAGTACAACTGCAACATCCTTCTTGACTCCACTATTAACATGCTGAGTACCCGATAAATCTAGGTATGTAAAGATGGCATTAATTTAATAAAATTAATTGATTTAATCTAATAATAAATTTTATTGATGGTGACTTGGCAGGGGAAAGAACAATTGAAGATGACTTTGAAACCTTTAACTCTTTTCTGAAGAAAGTACAATTACCTGATGATTTTTCATCTCAAGAACCAAAAACTAAATAAATTGAACTGAGGTTACAACATATAATTTAAAAAATATATACACAGATTTCTGTGTAACCCCCAACACATTAATTATAGCACTTATTTCACAGCTGTTCTATGAAAGTGCAAATAAAATGTGTCTACAGTTAAAACTGAATATATACTGACTTCATTAACTTAACAGCTGCACCAATACCCAATAGCAAGGAATATACTCTACTTTGTTAATGTCTTGGTACCATCTGCAACAATCAAAACTATTGGGTTTTAAAGCAGATGATGTCTTACCAGTATTGTGATCACAGCTACCACAATATGCTTACACATGCTACTAAAGTGAATTGATCTATTTCAATGGAACTTCAAGGGTTATGTGCTGCAAGACAATTTCCAAAGCACAAGTGTTTTCCAAAAAGTCTGAAACAGAAATTCCTGGTGGCTTCTTTTCCATTTTCTTGTGTCAAACATTAATTTCTCATGTGTCCAAGGAAACAAAAATTCAACTTTGGAGCAAAAATGGGGAAGGAGACTAAAATAGCATGGGAAACTTTTGTGTTAACTGTTACTTCTGAATGTTTTGACATTGCGACTCTATCATTTTAATCCATGTTTTATGCTTCCAGCTTTATAAAGAAAAAAAGAGAACCCCCATCATATTGTACAGAATCATAAAGACTTTCAAGCAAATGAATTATATTTTTAAATGTTCTTCGCAAGCTCTGCCAACACAAAAGCTGTGACAGCTAACAAGAAGTATAAAATCATATTCCAGTGAGGCTTATTTCCATTAAATTTTCATATATAATAAATTTATAAATATATAATATATATATTAAATCTATATATACATCAGTGTGCCTTCAGTGTCAAGTTCTCCTCCAGGCCCTGATTTGGGGTGTAAACATGATCCTTTCTATCTCTACTCCTCTGAGTTTTAAGTAGCAATGTCCTAGGCTACCACCTGTCTGTCCTACAAATGTTTAAGTCATGTCCTACACAGTTGGGTCCTCTCAGTCTTTGTAAATCTTCCAATTTTCCAGTGCAAATCCTACTGTTACATTATTAACTTTCATGCCTTGTTTTCTCATTTCTGTTCTTCTACTTTTTTCTTGGATTTTGGTCACAGTTTATGTCTTGTGTAGCTTTCATAGCTCTAGTTTTCACGTTCCTTGTGTTCCTCTTTCCAGAGTCCATTTCCCTGCTTATTAATTACTGTCTCTTCCCTATCTTCAATATTCTTGCACTCCCTTTCTCAGATTTCTTGTCCCAATCTGTTCCTTCCTTCAACAGTTTTCTCTTGCCATCTGTTTTCTATCCTTGCCGCAGACGTTGTGATGCTTTTTACATATTTCCCTTCCATGTCATGACATCACTTCCATGTCACTTGAACACCAACAAAGAAATGCCTTAAAGCTCTAGGAAAATGATCTCTTAGTTCACAGGTTCACATCCTATGGTCCACATTAACTGACACTGAAATGCAGGAAGAGTCTTCCTTGGTCTTTGTAATTTTCATCTGGTCTGTACTCAGTTACTCTCTAGGCGTGATACTCACTCAGACAAGTCAAAGCTCTAAGTTGGAAGGCAGAAACTGTGAGGAATATATCTGTAAAACCATTAGGACTTTCCAAGTCACTGTGGACGGTATTTTTCAGAGGTTTCCGGCATGTCAAAATGTAGTTTCATCACTGGGATGTTATCAGACACACCCATGACTTAAAAATTAATTCTGCTAGAAGGTTAAGCTTTTATTGTAAAGTGTTCTTACACTGCTGAATTTGTTATACTTTAACATCACTGAAATGTATTTTACCATTAGCTGTTTTTTCAAAAAGAGCTGAGTCATTTTTGCAGAAGCATTTGTAAAAAAAAGAAAATAAATTGTCTGTTTGACAGACAACCAGTGGAGAAAATTTCAATCCAAACGTAAAATTTTGTCAAGGTTAAAAGAAGCTTCAGTCAGAATCTTCTAATGAGAAGTATTAAACAAGTATAACTCCAAAGACACTACCAGCTCCTTCTATAAGAAATTCTTGTATTAAATTATCATCTGTGTTATTAGTAATGAAAGTGAATATTAAGCACCTGTCAGTTTTCCTTTCAAAATGTTAATATAAAGGATGTAAGTGCTCTTAAAAAGTTGTCTTATGTTACTCTACTTTGTGAAAGATGTGACAGGCTGGATAATGGTTTAATTTTTTTATGGACAGCTGTATACATTCCTTTAACCAGGAAAGGCCACCCAGATGGATGGATAGCTGCTTTGCTGCTTGTACCACGTCTGCAAGGGCAATTGAAATGCCAGGGGAGAGAAGATTGTGGAACGTTTCATTTGTCTCTCCAGGTCAGATGGGGAGGGATGGACAGACAGACAGAGACAGCTAGCATGGAAACTGCAGCTTTGTAGAGGTTTCTGAGAGTGAGCTAGCAAAGGCACCTAAGGGGTAGAGAAACCAGCTTCATTGACAGTGTGGTATTTGTCGTTGAAAAGGCAGCACTCTGCAAGTACTTAACAGGAAATGGGGAGGGTCTTGTTGGTGCTGTCTTGTTTTGGTTTTTGTCTTGTTCTCAGTTTTCATCACTTTAAAATGGCCATACGTTTCCATAATAAAAACAACTTTTGAGCTTCAGAGTGCATTGGTGCTTTTGAAGGGTGTGTCTTGCTGTAAGGAACTGAGGACACCTCAGAGCACTATTGCAAGGTTCCACCTCAGAAGATTTCTAAAAATAAAAGGAAAAAAAAAGAAGGTGATACCTTTACTTCACACTGAACTACTTCTGAATGATTAGTCAAAGGATGTCTTAAGTTTTTTGTAGGATTTCTGTTACAGACTGAAACATCAGTCAATTAGTGTAAAGCATAAAGCACCTTTACCATAGGTGAGATTGGACATGGTGTTACAAACTTAACTGAATTCTGTTCTGTGAAACTTGTTTAGCATAGGGTTATGGTTTTGACAAATATATTCCTGGTTTTAATTGAACAGATTGAAAGTAAAACTGTTTACATGTGAAAGACATTTTGACAGATGTATAGCCAAGTACCATTTAGTGAAATTTTAAAAAGTGATGACAACATGTAAGATTTTTTTTAGCATACTAATAACATAATTTAAAAGCAGAAGCTATTTGTTAAAAATTAAATGGTATACTCTGCATGTTCAGTAAAGATGTTTTCTACCCCTCAAAAAGTTTTATTTTCTTAGGGAAATAGATATGCTAATTGAACAATAAACATAGGAATAGCATTTTTTCAAAGCATTTCGGTCTATTATCTGCATAACAGATTTGAAACACTGATAGACTAATCTTGCTTATATTAGGTATATAAAGCATGTTGCATAAACAGCATAATTATGTTTTTACTGTATTTGATAGATTTTAACATGCACTTTAAATGTCATGATACTGTGAGAAGCAGATGTAAAAAATGCCATCTTGCTGCTTTGTATTTATGCCATGACTTCCATCGCAGTTTTGAAAGTCTGAAGGGATGTTAATGGCCATCTCAGGGTAGTGTGTGAATATCTTTATACCTGATGCATCCTCCTCCTCCTCCAGTGCCAGTCATAATAGAGGTGCCCTCCAGGGATTACTGACAATTTCCTTCATGATGTGTGAGAACACTAAACATTGCCCACTTAGAATGACTGCAACACTGACAGTGACTAAAAGGTATGTTTCTTGGCTGTTAAATGTACATAATGACAGCATGCCTTTTTGTGTCATCTTTTGCATCTTGAGAAGGGACATATTTTCTCTATATGTCCTTTCATGACAACTTTCTGAGTGTCAGTGTGACTGAAGGTTTGTGGTTCCAACAGCAGGTCCACGTTGTCCATGTATTCCTACATAAGTGTAGCAGGACCAGTGAAATGTGTTTGATGTGTGCATGCCAGCAATGAAATTACATGATCAGGATTACTAAAGTGCCAGTAAAGTGCAAACCCAGTGAAGACAGCAAAGAATTAGTCACACCTAAATCTTTCAGTCCTTTTTTAAATAATGGTGCTGAATCTAGTTTGATTATATTGTGAAATAAACCATAATATACGTATAATATATATGGAATATATATCATTTCACTAGTGATTCAAATGGGGAGAGGGTTGACATTAGGCATTTACATTAGGTTTTGCAAAGTACATAATAATTTATGGATTATTTCCCCCAGAACCTGCAACAAAGACTGTTAATAATTCTGAAAAGAAGAATATTAGTATTTCTGAAATTGTGGAAGGTATTGTGGAAATCAGCCAAGTGCACAGCCATGGCTGATGCACCTATCAAGGACCTTATCAGAATTTCCTTAGAGTCAAAGATGGCTCACAATTTACCACCTTTTAAACAAGGCCTCTAATCTTCTTACAAATCACTTGGTAAAATTCAGGCCTATTGTAAAACATTCACTGGATGGGAAAAGGAATACTTCTTTGTGTATTGGTATCATTGTATCAATACTGGTCACAACAACATGGTTTTAAGAGGATTAAAGCAATTATGAGGAACTACAGGTTTCTGGGATAGATTTAATTCCCCCAAATCCATGACTACCTCCCTCAATTTCTGTCATTTTATGCAGGGAGGAAGCCGAAATTACACTCTGAAACTGCTGCACATTTCAAGTCTCTATAAAATCTCAGTGACCAATCAGTCGTATCTCTAATGTCTTGTAGTTAAAAGCACTGAACCAGTTTTCATAAGATCTGGATTCAATATCTTGCCCTGCTATAAACACCTTGGACAGCCCTGGACCAGTAATTTGTTTTTTCAGTTCTTCACACTTACTTTATCAGAATATAGACTATATTTTCTGAGTTGGAAGGCTATGTAGTAATAATTTCCATTATGTATTCATAAAAGCATTTAATGCAATGGTCTGATTTTGGGTATTAGTTAGGGATAGGGTCTCTAGATGTCTTTTCATATAGGTAGGGTGGTTTTTTGTTAGCTTTCATTGCGAGTTGCAGATTTCTTTGATAATTGATAACTTGGAATAATGCTTCAGCTCTGGCAATAAGTAGGCAATTAATTTAATAAAATAAACTGATCAGACTATGTTTGTTTTAAATTATATTTCTACACATGAATGTTAATTAAAAATCATTGCTGCTGATAATAACATTATTAACATGTATACAGTGTGCAGCTAACAGAAACAAAAGTAAAAGCAATTAGTGGAATTAGGTGTTTTTTCTACTAAGAATATCCCAAATGGTAATTACTTATATTCATATGATCTCTGCAGATATTGCTAATAGCATCATTAAATCAATATAATGCCACTTTAGATACACTAAATAGATTTAGTGACTGGGGACTTGATAGGGATTCCAATATCTATTTTTTTAAATAGTATATGACTGTCAATAAAGTTGGGAAATTTTGGGTGGCAGTCACAACTTGACTTTGTGTTTTGTATCACAGAAAGTAAATTAATGTATGTGGAAGTCTGTTGCTGCCAACTTTTTTGCTTCTTGGGTGCTTTTGAAGCATTTATTGTCCTATTAGGTGACAACTGCGTAAGTATGCATTTTCAAGTAAATGTTGTCACCTATTTCTCAGAAATGTCATTTTCACACCACTTGGATTATTGTGCACATTTATTTTACCATGTTTGATATCCTGTCTGTGTGCTAGAAACGCTGGCAAGAATATAAGTAAATGGGGGAAGAAATTTTTCAGTTTTCTATGAGATCAAGTGAAGACTACAGTAGATTAAAATAATTTTATGGCCTTTGTCTGCCCCTTCTGCATTTGGGAAGAACTGAGGGACTTAACAGATGCAAATGTTCCTATGGTGCCTTGGTTCCACCATTTTGCATACATCAGGGGACTGTGTAACAGATAATCCTGGTCATACAGAGTACAGTGCAATCACACCAAAATTCCTGTCAACCCCAGTGTTTCTTTTCTCTTTTAGTGATAGCCCAACTACAGTTTTAAAAGGCTTAATTCTTCTGACAGTTCTGAGAGACAGATATAGTAAATATAGAGGGAAATGCCATGACAGGAGAGTTAAAAGTTTTCCTCAGAGTTGTCTCACACAGGGAGCTGCATAAGACAATTAGAGTTTAGCAAGCCTGACTGCCAAACCCTGCACTCAAGCCACAAGTCCAAAAGACTACTTGAAATTTCACCACTTATTTTTAATAATATAAATAATGTATTATTACTGCAATAAAGTTATGTATGTTATCTCTCTCATACGGACATATGTGCCGTATAAACCCTTCTATGGATATGCTGTAGTAAAAATCAATGCCAGAAAAATTAGTTATATGTGATTAAGGAAGCTAAACATGTCATTATGTGACACAAATGGTCACCTTGTACTGAGAGAGCAAGATGACTGATTGAAGTCAATGTTAGGCAGGGACTATGATAGCACAAAGAGGGAAATAGAATTAATATTGAAATTACTGGAATTTATATATTATCAATATGCCTTTATATGCCTCAGTGTTGTACTTCTGGAAGAACAATGAAAAATGATGACAAGGCCTTACATTTAAATTTAAAAGGTGATATTTACATGGCCAGCATGAATTTAAGACAGTAAGCATTACACAGGTTGATGGTGGTTGGAGAAGTGTTTGCCAATATTGGGGCTTCCAGAAGACTCTATTCTGTATGTATATGATAAAGCAGTTTTTCAGGGATGTCCATCTGTCATTGGTAAAATAAGATTAAAAATAACAAGAACAAAACATGTAGGTGATGGAAGAGAGCATGATGCATAAACACTATGAAGTGAAACAGGGTTTAAGCTGCAGACAGTGTATTGTTAGACAGAAAAATGTGGAAATTATGGTTAAAAAAAAAATCTCTAAATTTTATATGCAATGTAGATCCTCTCAGGTGTTTCCCTTTTTCATCTCTTCAGATGCCATCTCTATGACTTACTGTCAATGAATGCCGTGAAAATCCTGTCAATGCACTTCAGAAATCTGCTAGCAAGTGAAGAACAGCATAGGCACATGCTTCCTTTCAGGAGCTAAATCCCTTCCCAGAGGTCAGTGCATAGCTTAACTGTTCAAAAATCCTTACCTCTACAACCAGGAAAGCAAAAACTAACCTGGGGATTTGAAGAGAAATGCTCAGCTTCAACTGAGGAACAAGGCTTGGCACAGAATGTCTGAAAACATGAGAAAATACAGCAGAAATGGTCCTTTGTACATGACCCACAGAGAATATATTGTACAGAGCATTGTGAGGAGCAATAAATGTACTGACAGAGCCTGGAAGATTAAATCTTAGTTTGTAAAAACTTTTCTTTTGGGGAATCTGGATATACTTTGCCCAATACTTCCTTTCCCCAGTTCCTTTGTCAGGAGTGAGAGGGTCATTCATGATATAATTCTCAGGTTTGTAATAGTGCTACCCACGTGATACTTGCTGTCTGTGGCCTGCAAACAAACTATATTGAGGGATACCTACTGTTGTTCTCATTCACATTGACCTAGCATTTTATTACTGCTCCCACAGATTAATAACACAAACAACATTGTATAGTGGGCATTTCTAAAGGACATTCAATTAAATCACTCTAACTTACTACTGAAAATACAAATATTATGAAATCATAAGGCTTTATGTACTCTCATTTTTAACCTACAAGAAAGTTTAAACAATTTAAAGTCACCTTGGAGTTAATCTAAAAATAAAACAAACATACCGGATTAAAATATATATATATTTTTTTTATCACTAATCTGTCACTATTTCATGGAGACCAGGGATGAAAATAATTGCTACCCATCTAAAAGATGCCTTCTAAAGAAAGAACAAAACATTTAAAATTAAATAATTGTATTCTTACAAGTGGAACTTGCAGAAAAATAAATGTAGACTATTGAAATATTTTTACTACTTTTAAAGTATAATTATATAATTGTGTAATTAATGCTACATTTTTAACAGGCAAGGTAGTAGTTTTACATGGAAAAGTCTAAAACATATTATTTTTATGTTCTGCATTGCTGTAGCCTGTTCTGATATCTGGAAACATTATGGTACAATAAAATGTAACATTTTACAGTATCTGCTGTATATTTAAATATACAAAGAATATTAAAGATTACAGCCATAAACCAAATCAAATAATCAATCTCATTTGTTATGTCATATATCTATGCCTACTTTCTTTCTGATTCTACTACACGGTGAATAGAGAAGAAAGACCTCTTTACCATCAATGTTGTTGTATTAATATATTAATGTATTTAAATACAGTATTTGGATAACCACACACCTCTGTTCTCATCAGTCTCATTCCTGCCATAGGTTTGTCACATAAGGGATGGCATATGGGCAAACTTCTGAGTTGTAGGTTGGTGCATCAGACTGCCCTAGGGCTGCAAATTGCATGATAGGGACAGTGGTTTATATTAGTTCAGTAAATTGTGAGTATATATAGTATGCTGGCGCCAAGCCTGCTTCCTTGGCAAGAGTGATCCAAGCACCCTGCCATGTGTATGGTGTTCTGGGAATATGCTATCAGTACTGCCATATTTCTCAGTCACGGGGAAATATCCATATTCTCCAAAATGCACATCTATGTTTGGAAGTTAACACTTTTGCAAGAATGTATCTGATGCCAATGAATTACTAGATGGCAAGTCATGTATGCATTATTTATAGTACAAAGAAAGATGACTGAGTGGGGAAAAGAATAGAGTAAAAACATGGAACCTGAATATCAGGGAAAGTATAGTGATTAAAAATTAAGAATCTGTACTGTATTAGTCCTCCAAGGGGAGATAGTACACAAGGCACAATGTTAATCTCTTGTCTGCTTGTATAGGCATTGTCTGTCAAAAATTAATGACTATGTAAACAATTTAAAAAAAAAGGAAAGAAAAGAAAAAAAAAGAAAAAAAGTGCTTTATTTCCAACATTTTGTCTTTATTTACTTTCCACAGTTTACTTCTCTAATCTACTCCTTACCACTGCTTTGGTTTTCTATGTCATTTTCCTTCTCTGTGAAAATAGTGTCTTCTAAAGCTGTCATTCCTTCTCTTTGCTTTCCTTCACAGACAATATGAATCCTTTTTCCATCTACTGTTACACCATTAAACAGTCCTTGTATGCTCTGGTATGATCAAAACTGGATGGGAGTTGGCTTTCCCAGACCAACCTCTCTATTCTTGTCCCTTTCTTCTGTGCATTGGTGCCATCTGCCTGGCACCTGGAGCTCATCACTGGGAACAGCTCCTGAGTCACATCCACGGCCCTGACACTGGCTGATTTTATGATCTTCAGAGATGACAGAACAATGCAAAAATTGTTCTTTCGATAAATTATTCAAGCATTCAGACTGGAATTCAAACACTCATAGACCTGCTGGAAGAAAAACACATATAGTATTCCAACAACAACAAAACGAACAAACAAAAACAAACAAAGAAACAAACAAACAAACAAACAAAAAAAAAAACAACCCACCAAAACAAGAACAAAAAAAATGATTGGAAAAGTTCTGTATTTTATTACAGTAACAGAGACAGCTTTTGTATTAGTGTCTTGGTAAGTATTGGCAGTCTCAGTTCTCATTCCAGCTGCTGAGAATTAGGAAGCTGCCTCTGTTCCTAGGACAGTCCTTTTAACATAGTTGTTTATGCCTAGGTTTTTCCATTTACAAAATGAATGTACCTATCCTAGAGGCCTATGAAATTTAATTATTTTATAAAAAGAGTACATGTAAGTTTCTATACAAGGAAGAGACATTCTTAACCTCATCCTCATCCCCACCATTATACTCATTCTCATTCAGACAATTATTAATTAACCTCTTCTTTCTGTTATACTGTGCAAGGATATTGCTTCTTCCCCCTGAATTTACATATTTTTTTTTCCCTAGTCCAGTCCATTTCTGCATACTGCATCTTTCCTTTGCTGTCTATGTGAGAGTTGCAATAACCTCTTCTGGAACAAGTTATCTTGTAATTTTATCTCTTGCTATAAAGCGTTTTGAGAGGCTTTGTATGACAGATGCTATATGAAAATGAATTGAATTTTACTGTTTTAGCCTGAAGCAGATATTGCACTGAGTTGATTCACCTCCTCTCTCCCTTCTAGACTTAGCTTGTCATCTTTTTAATCAGGTTTTACACTTGTGTTGTTTTTTAAATGTTGTTTATCAATTCAGCACAAAACCAGGTTGGATTTTGCAGTGTTCAAAAAACATCCTTTTTAGTAAGGTTGTACTCTCATTAAATAAAATAAAAACTAAATCAAAACAGGACCCTGAGAACAATGGACCTGCAGAATCCAGCCTCAACAAAGATCTCACAATGAGTCTGTGAGTCACAATACGATTGAGAAGACACACATGAAAAAGGCCAGATTAGGGAAAATCCCTAACAGGAAACCATTCTTTTCAATACATTGAACTCAACAGTTTGTTTTTTAATTTTTCAGCTCTGAGATTTTATGTCAACTGGAGACAAATTCTGTCATGTATTAAATAAACTGATGATTCGTTTCCACTTCTAGTTTAATGCATATGAGGCAATAATGGTGTCAGAGTCTTCTGAGGGACCACCCAAGTAGACAAATGAATATGAGTACAGGGATGTCTGTAGATTTTATGACTAAAGGTCTGTGATGTCCTAGGCAAAATGAATGGTAATGCTTCAGTCAAGTGCCTGCAGCACCAGTGCTGCTTTTTAATGGACAGCCTCTGGCTCTTCAAGTCACCCAGCCAAAAAGGTCTGAGAGGACATTGGTCACCCCTCTGTTCACATAAGTAGTTTGGATTCTGACATAGAGAAAGAAGCTCACATGTTGATTACTCAGACTAAAGTTGCTACATGGGTGAAAGACTGTAAGCTGAAGACAGCAAAGTATAGCTTCACCAGAGTCTTTTACTATATGACTTTTATCACTGACTTCAGTGGAGACCATATTTCATCCCTGATTATTAGTGCTTTCAGGAATAAAAATATTCATAAAATAAAGAGTAATCCTATACAAGCAACAATAAACGAACAGTTCAGCATGAGCTAATTCTTTCCATCAGAGTTAGCTGCTCCCTTTAAGAGATCAGTGGAAAAGAGGCAAAACTGGTAACTCAGTAAGAATCTCAGACTTCTGTGGGATTAAGAACAAGACAAAGAGAGAAACACATAAGGAAAATGAATCAATTACATTTGTGGAAGATGTAAATTATAGTTACATGCTGTTACATGAAATAAATAAAGCACAAAGACCACTATGTTAACCATAATCAGGTAAGTTGTTAGTGGTCCAACTACTAATAACCTGAGACACATAAGACTTTGGTTCAGTTTGTCACTCAATTACATTCTTTCATCTGATCACTGCTTTCAGTGGAAGACATTCATGGGTACCAAAGCTATTTCAAAACAGGAATCCTTTAGTCAATAGTCTCTTAGAACATTTTGCCTTCATTTTTTTTCCCCCATTTAGCCAAGGAAAATCATGTTCTCAGATTATCCTGTTATATTACAAAAATATATATTAGAATTTCTGATGATAGACCCTTGGGGACAACATATATATTTTCCATTCAGGTTTCTTAGAAGGGCTTCTTTCTAAGAAGTTACTGTTCTCAGAAAATAAAATAATGGAAGAAAATGAGTCTATCTCCTGTATTTGTTTTAAGAAACACAATTGCAGAAGGCCAAATCCTAATAAGAGTACCCAAGGCATCTATTCCAGCTAATGGATGCATACCCAGAAGTTATTCTGCATACATATCTCTGAATCACTGAGTATCTTAAAAAAGTAATTTTCATTCTCATCAGTAGATGAAGGCAGTATATTTACAGAACAACAAAATCACAGACTGAGGCTGGAAGGCATCTCTGAATATCATCCAGTCCAATCGCCTGCTCAAAGCAGGGTCTCCTAGTGCAGCCTGCCCAAGACTCTGCCCAGTTGGGTTTTGAAAATGTCCAAAGGTGAAATCTTCACAATATCTATGTGAACCTGTTCTATCCTTTGACCACCCTCCCAGTAAAATAGAGATTTGCTTGTTTGTTTTGCTTGCCATTTTTTTTTCCTTGTATGAATCATACTAAATTAAAGACTTAATACTTCAATTTAGTATTAACATTTGGATCAAAAGCGAGAGATATGATTCAGGAGCAAAAACTTGTGTGTGTGTGTGCATTCACTGTATTTATTTATGGTACTAGTTATAAATTTGTGATAGTTCTTTCCAGGAGTATAGGAACAGTATATAACAAACTGAGACTCCAGGAGTGCCATGTCAGTACTTGCTTTCTTCTCCCTTCCAACTATAATATGATTTTCATAGAAAGGAAAGTTCAGGCATGTAGGCCAGATGGGTGTTGATCATATCTTGCACCTCTATATTTTGGGGATGAGAAGACACTCCATCCTACACCTGCAGGTCAGTTCAGAACTGGCCAAAGGGAGTGCTGACAGTTCTGGAAGCACTTTACAGGAGCAGAGGACAGCAGGTGCTGCCTTGTCCTTGCTGTATCAAATAGCTTGGTGCTGACTAAGACTCCAGAGGTCACTTATATTTTGCCCTCAAAATATGAGTTGTTAGAAAATTGTTTCACCTGCAATCTAAGCCATTTTCAGAAAGATTTATGCTCTAAATCATCTCTTTGCAGCATGGCTTCCTTTGTTAGAAAAGCTTAAAGCACTTAAAGTACATTTTGATTCATTTAGTTTTCTCTCTCAGATTTAAAACAAATGAAAACCTTTTTGCTTTACAACACAGCCCTTTTAGACTCCGTATGGGTTTGGGCTTGAGGTTTTTTTGCCTAGTTTCAATGTGACAGATTTCAACATTAGCACAAAAAGCAAGCAAACAAAACTTACAGACTGGAGAGAAGTGGGAAGAAACAGTTGTTCCAGCATTCCTCTCTTTCACCTCAACAGTTCGCTAGAATCCATATCTGCATATATGCTTACATATGTACAAAATATTTTTTCCAGTGGATTCTTGGGACTTTCAGGAGTTCCTTTATTCACATCCTTGAATTGGATTTGCTCATGGTTCAAAAAATTAAATTAAAAAACCCAAACAAGCCTACCTCTACTCTCAAACCCAACCACCATGCTTTTGTAATATTTTCATACTGGAGATTTAGAATGAAGAGAGACTCCAGGTCATTTGAAAAAGACAAGCTTGCCTTACATTTAGACACATCTAGGTGCTTCAACGATTAAGTTAAGATGTGTAAACCTCGTGTTTGAGTCCTTTTCTGTTCTGAAGCAGGCTGGCTACATGTGTCTTCTGTATTACAGTTGTATGCTTGTAGCATAAGACAGTGTTTGTCCTTCTCTCCTCATCTGCAGTTCTCTATCCACCTCCTCCCCTGCACATTACTCTCATGCACAATGATCAGATATCTGATGTCTGTAGTGATTTCAGATGTAGGGGAAAACATATCTTGATTTTCTTGTACCTTGCTCTTATGGTCATTGCCTGTTAAGGTAGTTTATATCACAAAATGTTAGACAATTTTTTTTATTTTTTATTTTTTTTTCCCATTAAGCAATATTGAAGAAGTTCACAAAGGCTTTCTGTGAATTCTTCATGAAAAATTGTACAGAACTTTATCTCTGATCTTTTTTAGGATTCAAAAATTAGAACTTAAATGCTCAACAGGATATGATTTTGTGGACCTTTGGCTTATGTTCCAGACGGAGTATCCTTGATAGATGCTGAAGTCTTGAGCTTTACTATTAGATGCAGTTTTTTTCTTCTTGCAATATTTCAACTTTGGAAGACCTCAGAGAGAGCCTTTCAAGACAGAAAAAAACCCCACCTCATTCTGTGTTTAAAATATAAATAAATAACAGACATTTCCTGCATAGTTAGTTTTTTAAAGAAGATAAATATTAAATTATCCTGTGACATTCTTTCAAGGCTTCTGTTAAACTGTCAAACTCTTTAGGTGTTCTATCATCCTTTTTCAACTCAGTGTCTTTCGTGTATGAAAGGAAGAGATAATTTATTTTTCTTTTTCAAATAAAAAGCCTTTGAGAGTACAATGCGATCTGTGTGATAGGAGGATTCCAAATTGTAACCTTGCCAGAGCCCACTATTTGAAAGCCTCTAGTTTGTAGTTAAAAATACCAAATTCTGCTGTCTTGGAGATTTCTGGGGACATCTACATAGAGATACATCAACTATTGCTCCACTTGTGAAACGTCTCTTCCTGGCTTGCAGAAGGGGATGAGACTGTTTCTATAATTTATTAAATTTTCTGCACTTTTCTAATAAGAAATTAGCTCTCCTGTGGAATGCTCATATATTTCCAGCTTGCTCTGCTGTTGTTGGTTAATGTTCTTTTTGTGTCGTAGTTCTGCAGAGAAGTAGCTGAAGGAGGAGCTGAAGTCCCATAATTCAGGAGAAAGAATGTGGATGGGGGCTGAGTCTTGGGACTACAATGACAGAGTCCAGAATAGCACCTGAGCTGAGGTGGGTGCTAAACCCCTTGTTTCATCAGTGTATAAAGCTTACTTTATCCGGGAGTTAAGCCTTCAATGTCTATAAAACATAAATACTTTTGAAAAGAATATTGGGAAGACAAAACTGTTATGGGGGTAAATATACTTCTATTTTCTTTATAATATTAATAATAGAATAGTCCTAGTAATGTTGTACCTTATAGAAACACACTAAGGCATATTAGAAAAGAAGCAGGAAAATGTCAAGTTAAAGAAGAAATTTCATCCTGGTAAAAATAACCCAAGAATTTTAGGGTTCAAGAAAAAATCCATTGAAAGTAAGTGACTTGGCAACAACTACAAGCATTACAAATAGCTGTTTCTGTGTCTGCAGGACTGTTTAAATCAAGGGAAAATAAAGATAAAATCTCTAAATGATAAAAATGTTGCAAATTTTCAGAGACATTACCTTTATTTCATTTTTTTTTCTTCTATTTTTATATAAAGCAAGAAGTATTTAAAAAAAAAATACTTTGGTTTGGTGGAATATTTTAGTTTGCCTGTTTTACTTCTTCACATTTTACGGACCTGTCTATACAGAACACAATGCATTATTCACAACTCAGTACTCTGAATTGTATTTCAAAACCAGGTCTATACTGGGATTTCACAAGAGTTGCTCAAAAAGTACAGACCAAATTAAGAATGATTTTTTTAAAAAAAACCCACACCAATATGCAGGATGGGGTCACTGGGGACATGCAGTTCATATTCTGTCAGTAATTCATATACTCAGGATACCTTGTTCAGAATAGCAAGGTATAGCAGAAAAGCTGTAAATTGTGCTTAAACCCTAATGGGGGATTTAGCAGAATGTGGTACTACAGTAATCATGTTTTTTTCAAACTGATCTGAATGTTAATTCACTTTCAGTATTTTATGGTTCATAAATTTTTCTCCTGCAACTGCTATTAATGTGTTTATTCTCACAGATGTGAATAGGCTGAAGTTGGCATAAAAATAAACTCTCATGTGCCATGTTAATCATGTAGACAACTGTTTACAATATGAGGGTATTATCAGCTGCACGCATGGAAGTGACTTACCAAAACTGGAGTTCACAAGTGGAAACTGCAGACTTGGTCCCAACACTGGTATTGGCTTCATATTAGTCACAGATGAGGCTTCTCTGTGCTGAGTCTTAGGTTTACCTCAGACATAATTCTGAGCTTCTTAGAATGAGAAAAATAAGTAGAAAAAGAAACCAAAGTGGCTATCAGAACACTGCTGCTGAGTGAACATTAATTTTATTAATAGGGTCATTCCCATACTACTTCCAAATACTGAATTACAAAAATCAAAGCTTAGATTAACTTTTCATCTGAAAATTTCAGAGTTCTGTGCCAATAAATTCAACATAGAATTAAATTTATCCTCTTTTTACAGATTTTTTTTTTATAAGAGCTATTTATTTTTAGGTTTAAATTGCCTTTTAGGTACCTTGCAGAATTTAAAGGCAGCTGCAGTCATGTAAAAATTAAACATCATTAACCCTAAAGTACCTATGAAGCTGCTCTCATCAAAGTGCCTTTTGAATAACAATTTGTCATGCAGCAGTATTTTGCTGCCCTGTTTTCTCATTTTCTAAGAAAGGCCTGGGTGATTTTGTCTGTATTTTATCAGCTGTAAAGGAATCCAAAATTTGCAATTTTTCAGGATATCCCTAATGCACCATGGCTTTCTTTCATAAGGAGTCAGACTAAAGCTTTGTCCCACTGTAATTATTTAACAGACCTCAAAACTAAAGCTCAAATGCTGTTGTGAATTTGCTGACAGTTCAAGACATTCAGCAACTCCAGGCAGTCTGTCCAAATCGAATACTTTAATCCCATCACATCTAATGACTCTTCATTAAGAAATTAAAAGGAAAAGTGTCAAAATACTCTGAAACATGCTTCAGTATTAAATATGTTTGTAAATATACCATATATATTTACATTTTTATGTATATAAGTATGCGTGTATATATCTACACACACATATACAGCGAAGTGAAATCAAGAAACTGGAAAATATGAAGTATATCACATAAATACAGCGAAAGCATATTTCATTAATGACTGACTTTGAGGCTTGGGAAATAAACTCAGAAATATGTAATATCTGTAAGAGCTTTCTTTCTCTTTCTCTGTTTTAAAGGTCTCTGAATGATGAAGAATGGCTACATCTGTGTTGATTGCTATTCTCCCTTCAGTTGCCTATTTAAATTCAGTAATATTATACCTGGCTGTACTTGCTACTTGAAATAAGGATATCCTTATTCTGCTTTGCCTCTTATCGCTCTCCAGTATTCTGGCAGAGCTGAGAATTCTCAACTGACAAATTCCATTTTTCTCAGTTCCACATAAGCCTCCACTAAGACACACCTCTCCCCACCCCCCTGAAAAGTTCATAGACTAAGTGACAAACTGAAAAAACAATATGTTGAATAAAATATCTTCCATGTTTTATGGATAGGGAGAAAGTATAGCAAAAGGAAATGTGACTTGTTTTTCAGTGCACACACAGCCAAATCAAGAACTGACTAGATTTCCTGTTTTCCTAGTGCCATCACTGCAAGACCTTCAATCCTACCTTTGATTTAACTTTCTTTTATACTTTCCCCATGCACCTGCTGTTCAATATCAGGGGTTCAGATTCTACAGAATGACAAGGTGAGCATACAAATGTGCAAGGTTGTAGATGTAACCAAGATAATTAACATGGAGAGGCATGCTCAGCATATTTTTACTTTTTTTCTTCACAGATAATGACTCTCTTGCCTTTGAATTTAAGAAGAGGTACCATATAGTATTCCTACTGCAATTAATTGATGAATATATTCTCCCTCCCAGAGTTTCTTCTTTTCCTGCCTCTATGCAACTTAAGTATGTATATTCAAAATAAGGAAAAGAATAAAGAGAGAGAGAGAGAAAGGAGAAGGAAAAAAAAAAGACAGGAGCTAGATGATATGTGTCAGTTACAGTATTAATATTCTGAATTTATTCTTCTAACCTTGCTTGAAATCCTACAGAAATTGGGTGCTTCAGTTAAAACTGACCTTAGGCAGTTTCAATTCACATGATGATTATTTGCTCAGAAGTTCACTGAAGGTCTATTTGATTGTGGCAGTATTACAGGAGGTCATATTTTTTCAAAGATGTACTACTGTTCTTGTACAATTTTTACAATTTCTTGGGCAGAAATAAACTCTCTATCAATATCAAGCACATACCTTTTTTTTCCCCCCTATATTCGTCTTGAGTAGTTTTTGGTGTCTTTTTCATCACTATTTCTTGAAGACTTTACAAGAAAATGTCACATTTTTCTTAATAATAGAGTTCTCCATGCCCTGTATTGCAGTACAGCTAAACTGTGACATATTAAAATATTTTATTATATTCTCAGATTTTTAATTTTACAGAGAGAAGATCTGGGACCAAGCAGAGCAACAGGTAATTACTATCTTCAGATTATCTGGAAACTTCAAGTAGGAAATAGGCCCATTGTGCTGGGACCTGAAGAAGTATACGGTAGGTTTCTAATTTAGATGCAGTTTGAAAACATAAGATAATGATTCAAAGAATGAAACTATTCAAGAAACTGGTAAGAAAAATTAGATTCTGTTTTAGAATAATACTGTGGTTCTTTTCAGGCAAAAAAAAGTGATATATTGTTCTAATCAGACATATTTGATACCACAAAATGTACTTCTCTTTTTTTCAAGAATGTAAAATGGTACATAAGTATGAAACATGTTGCAGTGTACGCATAATTAAATTGAAATCTAAAGACTTTTCATGGCCAGCCTTCTGATGCTACTGAATTGAACCTGAGCAGATACTACTGTACCAAGACAAAACAAAGAAAAACCATATTTCATGTAGAAAATTCTTTCTTTTTTCCTTTTTTTGGGGTGTCATTCTTATTTTACAACACAGTCTTATATTTCAAAACTCTTTGTGACAAAATCCCACATCCAGGAATCCTGGAAACCCAGTCTCACAGAACAACTGGCTGCTGAGGAATTAGGCAGGGAATAAAACCTGAATTCTACTGGAATTCTACTGCCTGAAGATAGCTGCTACTGTGAAATATTTCAAATTTTAAGAACCACTGTCTGGTTAAAATATATTTCATTATAATTTTACTATTTACCTCTGCCACTTAAGGTTGTTTTTGGTTTGTTGTTTTTTTTTTTTTTTTTTTTTTATGGGAAAATAAATGAAAACTAAATGAAAGCTTCTTTCCTTAAAAAGGAACTAATGGAACAAAGATATGTCCAGAGAAATAATAGCCATTTTTCTAACATCCTGATGCAACACTTTCCCAAAACCCATATGTTTATTATTGTCTCTACTTATAGCTCATTATACAAAGTACAGTTTCAAGAATTCTAAGCAAACATGTTTGGAAGGATTTTTTAGTAAACATGTTTGGAAGGATTTATTTAGTAAATCAACAGCAGTTTACAGGTTTCCATAGGAAAAAAAAAAAAAGAGCCACACTTTCGGCTATGTATTAAAAAATTCTGTCTCCGGAAGAATTTATTCTTTATTCCAGAACGTTTAGAGCAAGGAAAACACAAGATCCATAGAGCAGGAAGTTTGGAGATGTTTCCTTTAAAAATAAAATGTAGTAAACAAAGTAAGTGTTAAAGACATGGAAAGTATCCTATACTGCAGTGCAGAAATGAAGAAATATACAACAAAATACAAAAATTAAAAATGAAACAAATTGCTAGATGTGACTGTGAAGCTCATTACCACAGATTATCAACAGAACAAGAGATCAGTGGGATTCAAAAGAATGTGAGGAATGTGCATGAACTAGAAAAAGAATAATAATATCAGTAATTAAGGTTTTTGAAAGGAGCATGCACCTAATTTTGCAGGGATTAAAACTGAACTGGAGTTAGAAAGGACATTTTTCAGTAGCCCTGTCTATTACAGGGCTTTTCTGAAATTGCTCAGTGACCTAGCAAGCTAATGGACAACACAAAACCTGCGATCTTACCTAGAATGGTGACTGGTGTTGTCACATTCAAAAGATTCTAATTTTTCCAGATTACTGTCAGCTACATGACCACATAGTCAACTACTATGTGGTTGAAATCATGATGTGTAAGTAACTTATAGGCACTAAGATTTTGTTTTATATTGCTACAAAGTTCTTTGGATTGCAGAAATTATTCTTCCAGGTAATTACTGGCTGGATGAAAAAAAAGAGGAAAAAAAAAAAAGATAGCTGTATTAAGTGCAGTACTTCTTTATTCTTCAGCATCAGGAACAATAAATAGACACATTTGTACCACTTTTGCTAGCCTATCTGCAGTTTCTTATATCTACATCATGTCCTCTTGAAATTTTAGTCTTCCTTGAATAGATAGTTCAAGACTCTTCAATCTCTCACTGCAGAAGCTGGAATGCCTCTTTCACATTGGCTCTGTTTGCAGTGCAATGATCTAACAGAAAATGCTAGTCCTCACACATCATTCTCTTGTATAATCAGAATACAATATTTCTGGTATTATTTCCTATCCCTGTTCCTTAGTTTTTTGTTTGCCTTTCAGCTGGTACAGAAGGCTAGTTTTGCAAAATGGCTAAAAGCATAGTCAGTGGGATAAGTTGGGTAAAAGGATGCTGCGTAATATCTGGAATTTTAAAAAACAATTTTAACAGAACATATAAAAAGTTATTTAGCACCTGCCACCACAAAGGGTTTACACATGTTTAAGGTTATATGTGAGCATACCTATACCTTCAATGGTAAAAACTAAGGACAAATGACACATTCTGCACCTGGGATGGTGTAATCATGGATGTACATATAGACTGGGAAACAGAAGCCTGGAGTACAGCCCTGCAGTAAGCTCAATATGAGTCAAAAATGTGTCTTGGAGGCCAAATGTCCCAACCATATCCTGGGGTGCCTTAAGCATGGTATAGCAAAACAGTGGAAAGAAGTGATTGTCCCACAATACTCAGCATTGGTACAGCCTCATATGGAGTGCTGTGTGCAGTTTTGGGCTCTACAACATAAGGCTATAAAAATATTAAGACATATCCAAATGAGGGCAATGAAGATGATGAAAGGACTAGAGGATGTAGCTTAAGAGGAGAAGCTGAGGATACGAGATTTGTGTAGCTTACAGAAGAGAAGACTGAGGGGTCACCTCATTGCTGTTTACAATAACTTCCTCATGATGGGGAGCAGAAAGGAAGGTGCTGATCTTTTCTGTCTGGTGTCTGGTGATAGGATGCAAGGGAATGGCTTAAATCTGCTTCAGGGGAAATCCAGACTGGATATTGAGAAAAAAATCTTCACTGAGAAGATGGTCTAGCACTGGTACAAGCTTCCCAGGGTACAAGCTCACACCTGTCACTGTTCAAGAAGCTTTTGGACAACACATATACATATGGTTTAACTTTTAGGTTGCCCTGTGTGGGGTTACGGATTAAATAGAACGATCCTGGTGAGCCCCTTATGACTCAGGATATCCTATGGTTCTATGATTCTATGACAGGAGTGTTTCCTGAATTAAATTCAGTAGTGTGAAAGCTTAATGGTAAAAAGACCGGAAGGACTGTAGCTTAAATACATAACTTATCTAAGTAACATGTTTAAGACATTTATCAAACCCTTTCCATTCATGATAAGGAGGAAGACTAAAAATGTATATATTTGAGCCCCACTGAGAGTAATTAGCATTCTTCTATCAAACTACACCTCCTGTTCCCCCTTCCAAATAATGCCTGTTATTCATGCTGTAAGCTTCATAAAAGCCATTGCTTTCATATAGTAGCAGCATAAATTCATCTCTTCTTCTTCTGTCTCCATTTCATGCTTAATAAGAATAGCACAGCATTATTTTTTTTTCCTGAATTCCCACATAATTCTTTTTTTTCTGCATCAAAGATCAATGAATTAGCATTATATTATTCTTAATACTGGTATTATATCATACTGTGAAAAAAAATAAAAATATATCTTTGAACAATGCTATAAGCCCTCTTGTTCATTTAGTACCAGAGAGATAATGGCTAATGAGAACAGGAAATGCCTGTGCAAAGGAATGGCTCCAGGGAGCCAACATCTAGGGCTACTGCATACACCTTTCAAGGCAAACTCTTCTTTCTTTTTGAAGATGGAGATGTGCTTTGCTTTGAATTTTGTTAGGACAAATGTCTTTCAGAGGCTTTGAACTTGATCAAGAAAGGCAGGAAATCCCTACTTATTTGTATTTTGCTGCACAAATTGCATTTATCACTGGCCCTGACTGATTTAATTTACAGTATTTTTCCTGTACTTCAGAGTATTCCATACATTCAAAAGATACCTCTGTAGGTTCACAGTATAATTCAGGCTGTAAGAGATCACTGAAGGTTTCTGGTCAAACCTACTTCTCACAGCAGGGTCTGCTATGAGGTTGGACCAGTTTTGATCCAATCATATCTTGAAAACCTTGAAGGATGGAGACTGTACTACCTCTCTCAGTAATCTGTGCCATGGCTTGACACTCCTTATGGGGAACGAGCTTCTCTGTATAGTCAATTCAAACCTCTCATCTTTATGCTCATGTCCACTGTCTTTTATGAAGACCATGGATCCAACTACTTGATTACTCATCATAGATACTGGAGGCTGCTGTTAGGTCCCCTGAAGTCATCCTGCTCCTGGCTGACCAAGCCCAGCTCCTTCAGCCTCTCTCACAGGAAGAGTGCTCTAGCCCCTACAATTTTTTTGGTGTTCCCTGAACTCCTTTCAGGATACCAATGTCTTTCTTATACTGGGGACCCAGAACTGGGAACAGTAGCCAGCTGTGGTCTAACAAGTGCTGAGTTAAGAATTTATTACCACACAAGAGAAGAGACTAGTGATTTGATTTCAGTAACAATGCAAGAGCGTTACCTGCCACCTTAATCAGATAATTTGGTATCTGAGGATTAGATTGGTTTATAGATAATCATAGGTGACTGATCACATCATGGCCTGTTCTGCTGTATCTTTCATCTTAATATATTGGTACCAGGCCTTCATATCCTTTAATGGAAAATCTCAAACTGTTTTACATGTAGAAATACTCGCAGAAAAAAATCTATTTAATCAGTGTTTCCTGAAGTTATCTAGTCATCATTGTTGAATTTCGTACTTATTCTAAGGTATCCTGCAAAACAAATAAACGAGATTGACATAAAGCAAATGTAAATTCATTAAATGTGTTTGAATGTCAATATTCACATTTTGTAATTTTTGTTGTTATTGTTCAAAGATACTGATTTTCAAGCTGTGGTATAAAAATAAAAGTTAAGAGCTTTTATCTAGGAGAAATAACAAGCAATATAGTAAAAAAAAAAACCTTTAATCTTCAGAAATGTGCAAAATTTAAATAATTGGACTACGAGTTAAATTTCTCTTTGCATCATTTTTACATTAACATTACTCTAATAATTTTTCTCTTGATTTAGCATTCAGTATGGAGATTGCTACCCTAGTCAGAATAACTCTGAGAGGGCATTATTTAAATTCTTAAAAGGGTAATTTGCAGTAAAGGAAACAAGTGGCAGCTATATGCATTTGGCAAACAATATATATGCACATTTTTTCTTCAAAAGCACAGCGATCATGAAATGACAGTAAGGAAGTAAGGAGGGGCGTCATCAGAACTACCACCTTGAACTTCCAAAGAGTAGACTTTGACCTGTTTAGGAGACTAATTGACAGAGTTCCTTGGAAGACAGTCCAGAGGGCAAAGGAGTCCAGGAAGGCTGGACATTCCTCAAGAGAGAAAACTATAAGGCTCAGCAGTGGGATGTCCCTGTGTGCCAAAAGATGAACTGGAGGGTTACAAGACCAGCCTGGATGAACAGAGAGCTTTGACTGGAACTGAGGAAGAAAAAGAAAGTTTCTAGTCTATGGAGAAGGGGCAGGTCACTCAGTTAAATCCACTTGGTCACAAATGGTGTTCCTTAGAGCTCAGCATTTGGGCCAGTTCTTTATCAATGATCTGGATGTGGAGGCTGGGAGCATCATCAATGAGTTTGCAGATGACACCAAATTAGGTGGGTTTGTTCATGTGCTTCAGGATAGGGAGGCTCTGCAGTGGCATCTGGACAGGCTGGGTTGATGGGCTGAAGCCAATGGTATGAGGTTCAAGATGGCCAAGTGCCAGGTCCTGCACTAGTGTCACAACAACTCCCTGCAATACTACAGGCTTGGGAAGAGTGCCTGGCAGAAAATGACCCGGGTTTGTAATCAACAGCCACCTGAACATGAGCCAGCAGTGTGCCCAGGTGGCCAAGAAGGCCAACATTATCCTGGCTTGTATCAGCAATAGTACAGCCAGCAGGACTAGAGAATTGATTGTCCCCGTGTACTTGGCACTGGTGAGGCCACACCTTGAATACAGTGTTCAGCTTGGGGCCTTCGCAACAAGGACATTGAGGTGCTGGACCGTGTCCAGAAGGGCAGCGAAGCTGGTGAAGGATCTAGAGAACAAATTTTATGAGGAGCAGCTGAGGGAACTGGGGTTGTTTAGCTTGGGAACAGGCAGTCTCAACGGAGACCATATCACTATCTAACTACCTGAAAGGAGGCTGCAGTGAAGTGGGGGTCGGTCTGCTCTCCCAAGTAAAAAGTGATAGGACAAGAGGAAATGGCCTCAAGTTGCACCAGGTGAGGTTTAGATTCGATATTATGAAAAATTTCTTCACCGAAACGGTTATCAATCACTGGAACAGGCTGCCTAGGGGCAGTGCTGCATTAATGGTTGGACTTGATGATCTTAAAGGTCTGTTCCAACAACAACAATTCTGTGACTGTGTGAAATAAACACTAGTAAAGCTGAATGTTTGCTGCTTAAGAATTTCCAATATAAGCAACCAGTTTGCTTTTTGAGACAATTACTTTCATCCATGTTGCCAAAAATATGCTTGTCTTTATGAAAAAAAAAATGTAATCCAAATGACCAACACATATTGAGTGTAGCATTTGAGAATCAGCATTTGTACATGTTGTTTAATATTTTTTTTTACTATCCACACAGCACCTAAAATGAGTACTTTGAATGTTTGCCCATAATAATAAAAGATAATAAAGACAACCTGAGCCTCCACTTGTTTTGTCAGGCTTTGCAGTGTAGTCAACTCAGACTAATGCGAGACTAATGCAAACATACATTTCGTCTCTGCTGTGATGCCTGTCCAGGCATGCAGAAAACAAAGGGTCTGGGAAGTGTTTGAGCTGGCCTTATCATGAGAGCTGTTTAGAAGTACAAGATACAGTGGTGACTTTAGTTATAACACATGCAGAATAATCACAAAAACTATTACATTTACCAAGCATGCACAGTAAATATTAGTGTCTTTAAAATACCTGAAAACTTAAAGTAATACTAGTATATTAGTTGACTAAATATAATTCTATGCTTTCAAAATAATCTTTTTCTTATGCTTAGAAGATATTAGAAGGAAGCAGCAACCCACAAATTGCTATCAAGAATGTTGTGTCATTCAAAACCTTACAGCTCTTGAAGTTGCTGCAACTGTATATTGTTACAACTTTAAAGAAACACTAAATATTCTAAGATTTTCCTGTCTTGTTGCTGTTAAGAAATGAGCAACGCACTTCTCTCAATGAAATCCATATTCTAATACAGGTTTTGTTAATGATATACTGAAAAAGAAGAATTTAGATGTCTGCTCATCACAAGTATTTTTCTACTTACATAATCAAACAATTTAGAATATGTGTGATGGCTTTCCCTTCTTTAACAAAAAGGAACTCTGAAATACCCACTGCCTATGCAAATTTATACCTGCTTTCATGACTGATCTGCTAGCCATAATTTTTTTAAAATAGGAACTATTGCAGAGATTTTTCCCAATTAACTACTTGAAATTAGAGATTTTACTGTTTCTATTCAGAAAGACAGTAGATATGGTTTTGAGTAGAAGGCTGTTAAATATAATTCACTCATCTGGAATTTTTACATTGTTTCTAGTGTTGCTATTAATATGTAATTATTTCTTTGGCTTTGTTTATATCTCTACAGATTGACCCAAATAATTTTATTTTATTTAGTATCTATATTGCCATTAAACACAAACTTTCAGATTTCAGAAATCACAAGGCATCCTGATGCTGTGATAGAAACTATCTTTTTCATTATTTTTATTCCTGCTTTTTAACAGTCTTCATATCCCCTGGTCTCCATGAACAGAATTTGTGTTCAACTAAAAATCAATTACTTCAAAATTGGTCAATATATTTCAATTGTTCCATTTTTCAGTGAAACATGTTTTCTTAAGAGGCAAAACCCCACCAACTTGCTAATGTAGTCAATTTTGATAAGACATTGAGGAATAACAACCTGATTTTATGTTAGTAGCTAATGTCCTGTTCCTAAATTTGAAAGTCCCACATACTGAAAGATAAAAGAATGAAAAAAAAAAAAGATGACTGGGAAAAAAAAAGAAAAGAATAGTCCTCCAAACAATACTTGTTTCTGATAGCTCAAGCAGATCAAATTTTTGGAACTATCAATCATGTAAATGTCTTATCTTTCTTGGCATGGAAAAATTCATATCATCTTGGGCCAAAAGCTTTGGACGCCAGACCAATTGTTTTGGAGACCAAGCTCACTGAAGACCCAAGTCCCTGTTCAATTTTTCATTAATTGCCTCCCAGAAATCCAGATGGCTGTAGATAGCATGATTCATAAGTTAATTATTTCAGCACCATGAAGCAAGAAAGAGTAAAAAATCCAATAGTTTGTAGAGGAATTATAAAATCATCCATTTCGCTGCGAGACAGCATGAGAGAACTGAAGATTTACATAAAGGAATAAACAACTTTCTGTTATTAATTATCACTCAGAAATTAAGAGGCTGGCAGATTTTCTTTGTCCAGTGTCTCTTCATTTTAAGTCATTTTTGTAAAATCGGCTTCTACATGAAATAGCTATCGCAAAAAATTTTATCAGTGCAGTTCTTCACAAGCTATAATAACGCTGTTACTGTGCTCTGATGACCTGATCCCACACTTCCAGTTGGGTACTGTGCATCTCTCTCTTCAGTTGGATGATCCCATAAAAGCACCAAAGATACCTTAGCCTACTGCTGGCTGTGTGCTGTCTTTCCTACACAGAACATTTTGTTCCAGACTTTACTAAGACCTTTCATTTGACTATTTGTGTTCCAAATTGCTAATAGCAAGCTTGTATGCATTACGGTGTGACTTCACAGGTACCTATCTATACCAGAACAAACCGTTCTTGATGTGATTTTTTTGTCGGGATGGTTTTCCAGTTGAAAAGCACTCCTCTTTGTCTTTGTGATTTACCATAACACATAACAAATGCAGCAAAACCAAAATTCTTGAATTATACAATGCAGACTATATGCAGATACTAAATGGGAGTTGTAAGCAATGGAATCAGTTACAATAAAATATTTTGTACATAATCAGAATAAAAATCTCTAATTGAGATATGCTAGTTTATATAATATATAAATTTATTATATTGTAAATTTATTATATTGTAAATCATTATAATATGCATAATATCTGGAACAAATGCCTATATGAAATCAGCCTGGTTAGCTGCTTATATGGTCATATTCCTCGAGCTAGGCCATCCTTTCATGGCAGAATATTCTGATAGTTGTCACTAAAACATATTTTACCATGTGTAAATCCTGAAACATCCTAAAAATGAAGTTTTAATGTAGAATTTCCAAAACTGATGCTGGATGTAGGCATCTTACGAAAAGTGGTATCTTTTATAGCAGAGTTGAAAGCCCTTTCTGGGACTGGAAAATATCTGCCCTCTGAATTTAGAAGAGTTCCATGCTCTACACAGGCCTTTAGTGAAGAGTACTGTAGAAAATTGCTGCATCTCTTTTGATGCTTAAAACTTTTATGATATGGAAACTGATGCATAGAATTACTGCAGAGTAAAAACTAGGATGTATATTGGATTTTTATGTGTCCTAATACTGACAGGAAGTGTCAAATAACAAACAAAACAGAGTTAATACAAAGCAGACAAAAGAGTTACAGTGCCTGTAATTATATGGAAAAATCTGGAGGCTTAGTTCACAATTTTACAGGTTCACAAAATATATCTTTATGTGTGAACTGACAGATTGCCAAACAAAATTGTGAGATTGAAAAAAAGGTACAAATATGGAACAGAAATGCAGCAGTGGAACATGAAAACTTCTTGATACTATGGAAAATCAAAAGTCAGGTGCAGATTTAATGTGTAATATCACCATATATTGAAACACAAGGTTATAAATATTATGTGTATACACAAGAGTTCAGATATTTGCTTTAAGAAAAGAGATCCAGTGTGGCAGTGTATCAGTTTAACATGTACAATTTATAATGATGAAGTGGAAGCATGTGCACATGAATTAATCTGGAATATATTTCCACAATTGAATAGTCCTAATTTTGAAACTGAATGAGTATCCAGTTGTTACAGAAAGTCACTGACAGTGCCACTCAGCAATTCCCAGGAAAGCTGGGTGTAAAAACTGTCTTGAACTGTTCCTTTATCACAGTCATTTCAGGTTGTAACTTACTTTAAAGATTCCAGAATTTTACCAAAGCAATCATTATCAACTCAGATCAGAAACACTCACGGTGATGTACATACAGCAGACAGAAAAGGATGCTAATTCATATAGTAAACTTAAATATGAAAAATAATGCAAAAGCACTATTTTTTTTCATGTTTGTAAACCATCATTTTTTAGTGAGCACACAAGAGGAAAAATGCATAGAAGACACAAGGTTTGAAGGTCCCTAAGAGTGAAAATGTGATAAAACTGAATTGTAAGCATATTGAAGTCTATGTGATAGTTCTAGAGGTGAGTAAATTCAATGAATGATTGTAACACTTACTGTGAGTTTTCATCTGATGGTAGGGATGTGTGTGAAAAGCAGAAAAATTTCATCAGGCAAAGAGGAGGAATAACCACAAGTTCATCATTCTCATATCTAGAATCTCACATCTTCTCTCCATCTCCTTTTTAAAACAAGATTTTTAACTCATAGAATCTCCTGCATAATCACAGAATCCCATAATCGTAGGGGTTATAATGGACCTCTGAATATCATCTAGCCCAACCCCCCTGCCAAAGTAGGATCACCTAGAGCAGGTTGCCCAGGACTGAATTCAGGTGAGTCTTGAGTATCTCCAGAGAAAGAGACTCCACAGCTTCCCTGGGCAGTCTGTTCCAGTGCTCTGTCACCCTCACAGTAAATAACTTTTTCTTTATGTTCAGAATGTACTTCCTGTGTTCCAGTTTGTGCCTGTTGCCCCTTGTCCTGCTTCCTGGCACCACTGAAAAGAGGTGCTAACATACTAACTAATATAATCCTTAATTTCTCACTAGTGTAACAAAAAGGTTGATAGCTAAGGTATTCAGCTCAGAGTTGGACATCCCTTCAGGAAGGAAAGGAGCATGAAATTGGACTTTTTGACAGGGAGACAGTGAAGGTGACACATCCTGGGGTATTGTTTTGGAGTGTGTGGAGGTACAGGAGGAAGAAGATGAAGTGTGGCCATGATTATTATTAATGTTTATACACATGAAGTACAACTGGGCAGCAGTTTTGAAACTCTGCTGAGGTAAAGACATGCTGAAGTTGGTCTAAGGATTTAGGCAGCTCTGTGTACATCCAGTAAAAGAAATGTGGAATTTACAAGTTTCATGTGCAGATTCCATATCTTTTGGTATCTAAATATGACTGGCTCAAGAATCTAATCCTTGTATTTGATCTGATGAAGTGAAAAGTCTGTGACTTGAGCACATACCAGGATCAGATATATAAAGCTTAGTGCTTTCCCTGTCAAGTAATTCTTTTTTTTTTCTTTTCCAGGCATATTCAAGTTTGAAAGTTTTCCTCTACAGTGTCTCTGGGGCATGCTTTGTTTTGCAATTCACAACTCTGCTTGTGAAGTAAATACCAATAAGTCTCACACTGAGCATATAAAACCTTTGCCTGGCAGCACGTACAAGAGCCTTGTTGCTCTCCTGCACTGCTCTGTCTACATTTTCTAAATTTCACCCACCACTTCTAGAGATGTGAGATGGGTTTGATCTTCATCTGCATTCAGTCTGTTCTCATTCTCAGCAGAGCAGGAATCACCAAGGGATGCCAGCTATTGTGTGCCTTTTGTGAAGGGGACACTTGCCTACGACACTTGTTTAAAACGATTGAACAATTTTTCACATGATACCATGATTAAATCTGAGCATGGATCTTTGCATATGTATCTCAAAGAGTTGGAACTTCTTTTTTTTTTCTTTTTTTACCAGGGAATAGAGTGAATCTGTTTACGATTTTATAATTACTATAACTTTGAGAATTTCTATCATTTTACTTTTTTGTTGCTTAATGATTCATTTAAACTTTCAAGTATCTTTTTTTTCTTCTTTTCCATTTCATTTGGAATCCAAAAAGAAAAGGATGAAGAACTAGATTTCTTTATCTATCTCTTTCTCCTTCATAAATTTCTTTTTCTAGTGATTGATCTTTGTTTTGCCAGCAGACAATCCTCTGATTAATCACTTTGGTTTGTCTCCTCCTACTGTGTACAATATTTGCATAAAAATAGAAAAGCTAAAATCACAGTTAAGGAAAAAAACCAAATTTGTTGTTATTTTTAAATAAATTCTTTAAATAATCATTCACATGGGGAAACACATATTAAGAAAAACATTATGTAGGTGCTAAGAGAGTGTAGTGCATTAAAGAAGTGAAAAACTTATTGTATAACCTGTCTATTTCATACTCTGCTGTTATTCTCCGGAGAGAATTCTCCCTTACTGTTTTCTATTTTTCTATAATAAGATTATACGGGGATTCAGGATACAGATTTCTTCAATCTCTTTGTTATTTTCCCTCTGGGGTTGTCAGTCATGCCAGTTTTTTTAAATCACTGAGACACAATATTTGTTTATATTTGGATATGTATGCATGGATATGTGTTTATATACAAAGAGACAGTCTTGAGAAGTACAGATATTAGAGACTGAAGAAAATGTAAAAGCCAAAATGATACATTCTTCCTGTTGTAATCTCAAAAAGACATTCTTAAATGATGAATGGTTACAATTCTTCCTGAAAGTCATCCTGCTTACGGTTACCTCCTTGCTGACTGCAGAAAGTCACATCCTCAGCAGGCTAAATTGGCATCTCTCTGTCAGTAGCTATAGAGCTACACCAGAGGACAATCTGTCCCTGTCAAAGCATAAATCATACAAACACTAATTTTACATTGCCTTGAACCCAGTATAATACATACTATGTAGGGGAGCAATGACAACAATTGAGTGAAACTCTCACTGAAATCCTAATGGCCAATGTTTACAGATAAAAATGAGTAGTCCTAGTGCGTGGTTCTACTAAATTAGGTTCAAATTAAATGGAAACATAAGAGTCAAAATAGACAGAAATGTAAAATAAAATCAGTAAAAACCTTCACAAAATAACAAGATCTCCAGGAATCTCTTTGTAGACAATGCTTTATTCTGAAATAATTACTAGGAAACAGTAGTGCCTGCTTTCTTTCCTACCATGTATCTTGGGCTCACTTTAATGCCTGCAAAAAGCTTTAGTTTCACTGATACGGAGTCTACTAAAAAACCTTAATGTGTTATGAATAGTATGTGTGAGTTCATGGGGTCACAGAAGTCAGAAATATTTTAAAGAAATGGTGGACTGGTTGTTTTACTATCCATCTCTGTATCTGGCTACACATTTATGTTACTACCTACCTTTGTTTCCAGGAATGTCTCATCTCAAAGAAGGCTAAGCTCATAAGTTTGAGGATTTATTTGACTAGAAACCAGGAGAAGTTTTAGTTTCAAATGGCTTTTGAGTCCACATGAAATGCCAAATATACATCTTAGTTGAGTTTTATATTGAAGCAAAACAAATAAAGAAGCAAGTCCTCTCCTCCCCTATAGAAAAAAGCAATGTTGATGCTCAGAAACAAATCTGTATCTGTCACAGAATCACTGAATTTCCTAGACTGCAAAAGACCTATAAGACCATCTAGTCCAATCATTAATGTAACACCGACAAGACTTTGACTAAACCATATCCCTAAGCACTATGTCTACAAAACTCTTAAATACCTCCAGGGATGGGAACACAACCACTGCCCTGGGCAAGCCATTTCAGTGCCTGATAAACCATTCAGTAAAGAAATCCTTTCTAATATCCAACCTAAAAATCCATGAGTTAAGTTTTGCACAAAACTGCATACGTAAATCTTTATTTGAAGCTCTGGAATATAATTATAATTAAGACTTCAAAACATCTTTTTCATTACATTCAGAGCTAGAATTGTATAACTGATTTGCATTTGAGATAAAAAGAGATGCATATTTTGCATGTTAAAATTAGATTTGTAGAAGCACAAGCTCATTCCCAGTGGCAAATATTACTAACTCCAATTCCATTGCTGAAACACTAAATTGTTTTTTAAGTGGGAGCCAGCTCACTTAATAGGCTTTCAATATTAATCCTGTAATGCTTATTGTTGCTTTACTTTTTACAGGTTATGTTAGAATGGGTAAACCAGGAAAGTCTGAATTAGATTTAAACTAGAATTTAGAATTTAGAACCTGGCATGAGAGTTGCAGTTTAGATTTAATGACGTTAAAATCGTGGCTGTAATTTTAGCCATGACTTTTCCCCAAATCCTAGAGATTCCTATAGCTCAGATGAGCTTTCAAGTTTTAGACTATCTTTAATATTAGACTTCTCAATATCAAACTATTTTTGAAAGTTTTCAGAGTGGTAATATTCAGAAGAAACACGTTCTCACATATTCTTGTCAAAACAAACAGTAAGAGGATCTTTTTGTATAGAACAAGGATATTTTGCATTTTGGAATCTTACCTTTGATAGGGCAACAAAAATTATAAAAAAAAAATCAGAAACTTAAATTCTGGCCTTTTTTTACACTGCAGTGACAGATACTGAAATGTCTGAGGTCTGTGGCAACCATATAATGTAATGTGCCAGTGCCATGCTGCACGGTATAAATGGCAAGGAGGCAAGAAAAAAATTCCCTTTACTCCACAAATGCTGAAAACCTGTGCTATTATTAACCAGATGCTTTTAGGAATGTGGATAATCAATTTTAAGAAAATAAACTAATTACCATTACATCCCCCAAAAGTAAAGAACTTAAGGCCTGAGACTACACTACTTTCTAATAATAATTAAAAGAAAAAAAAAATACCATTGGGACTTCAGTTACCCATTTTTCATAGATCTCCACGCAACAGCTTTGTGCAGAGCAAAGCAGTCTTCACTGACTTCCATTTCCATATCCCATCGTCAAATTTTATAGAAGTACGAATACATGATCTAGGCAATGAACATTTGCTTTATTGTTTTTACTTCAGTGTGTAGCTGTGTTTGTCTGTTTTGGATGTTCCTCTGTATTTAGGGGACACACAACAGAATATGTATTGAAATGGGATCTGGAATACAGGTTTCACAAATGCAGGCTACTACTCAACCCATGCCATGTACAGAAACAAAACTAGAAAACACTAAAATGCACACATTCTGATCTCCCATCCTCACCTGACTGCATTTCCTGGGCAAGAGATGGCTTAGAAAGAGCTTTCCACATCTAGAATTACTTCTGATTTTTACAGTTATATTGCACAAATGTCAGTTTCACTGCTTCTTCTAGACTCTTTGGTAAATACAATCCAGTTCTGTTGGCTTATTGCAGCTGAATTTCTAAATTACTCTATAATTTCTTCTTTATGGACTTCAGTGTCTGTAAAGGCTACACATGAGAAAGACCATTGGAAATTGACTTTTCCTGCCAATAATAATAAATGGTTAATAAATGCCAATATAAAAAAAAATTTATTCAACTGCCCTTGTACCTAAACATCTTCCTTAAATGTCAATTCAATTGCTATTTATCTTTCCATTTATGAACCATTAAAACAAGATAGAATCTACAATAGTCCACATTTCATATTGTAATTTCGCCTTTTCATGAGGGTAAAAAGAAAAACAGCCACATAGTCTACATCATTTAGGCATTTTTGAACCAGAAAAAATATAATAATAAAAATAAATCCTCTTTGTTTTTGTTCTAATTTTCACAGCTTCAGTTTCAACAGACTCGAACATTAAATACTGAACATGTGTGGTTTAAAACAGGATAAAGAAAAACAAATTCACAAGGGTGCTTTGCAGGAGCATAGGACTAGAATGCAGCCACTGAAAGATTAGAGTGGAGTAATCTTTGTGGCTTCTTGGAATCATTTGAAATCTGGTTTGATCTGCTATTGCTGCAGCAGCTCCTTCATACCAAGACACAAGCAAATATCAAACTGTGCTATGGCATTAAAAAAATGCCATAGTAATGCATGTATATACCTGCAAGTGATTATAATCAATCACTTTTTGACCTCGTCTCCTCCATGGTACAAAACCTCTTTCACTGCTTCTAGAGTACCACAAGATTCATAACTTCTGTAGATCAGACACCAAGGGTACCATGAGACTGATACATAAAATACACAAAAAAAGTTACCTTAAATACCTCTAAATGTGGGTGATTAAGTATAAATATACCTAGGAAACACCCCACATTGAACTGAAGATTAAGTAGTAACTTTTCGCTTTGCAACTCTTGGAAAAAGGGATGTTTATTTGAAGCTTTACTGTCTTTGGAAGGGGAGTTGATGAAAGCACATGCATAGAGAATAAAGTATATTTGCATTTGTTTAAGAAAAAGGTATCTGGTTTATCTGAAAACACCAATCCAGCCTACAGAGAAGTCTTTCAGAAGTCCATGAAATTTTTAAGAGTAAAATCCCTATAACAGAAAAGCTAAACCTAGACTTGTCTGGACTAAGATAAGTGTGACTTTACTTTACTTACAAGATCTACTTTTTTCTATATATCTTTCACAGCAAAGTTCACACTGAGAATATCAGTACTTAGTTTGGTGGTAAGTCCAGGATGGATATTTTGATATAGCACTATGAGAAAGAACAGAAGAATGTAATCAGTCCTTTGTCTTTTCCTTTCTCTCTTTCCTGCCTGCCCACCTCTGTCTGTCTTTTCTCTCTGACAATAATGTCAACAGCATAACATTTTTTGAGTAAGTGAAAGGCTGTTTTTTTAACTTGGCCCATGCTTGTCACGTGTTTGAGAGTGACATGCTTCTTGTTTTCTCCTGTAAAAAGATATATAGAGCTAATACAGAAGGATGTAGGGGAACGTCTGTAACAACAGCATTTTCTTTCCTTGGGAGAGCCTAGGTTCAAGTTTAGGTGGCAGGTGATTTTCCTGGAACTTCTTTGCATGCATGGAATACTGGAAGAAAATTATCAGAACAGTGATGAAAAGGTCTTGGAAAACAGTAAGAAAAAGAAGGGATGGAAAGACTAAAATGTTTGAGAATGTCTGTCCTAAAACTTTGCTTTATTCCCTTCTCACTCATCTTTTACTCTCTTTTTGAAGGAATGATTGTATATATCCTTTGGGTAGAAAAAGATGCCAAACAGCATGTGATTAGACAGTGAAAGATAAATAATATTTCATGGATTGTCAATTAGAATCAGTGAATGCTGAACCAAGTATCAAAGCCTGTCTAATTTGTAAATCTAAAATGTACAAAGTGGTCTTAAGGGGAGTGGGTGAAATTCCCTTTAACAATCACTTGATATAGACAACTGGAAATGTGATAGGACATTTTTGTATTTCTAACATATAATTCACAAAGAAAACACTCCACACTGAAGTAAAATAAATGCTATAAAGAAAAATATCAAAAATATCTTCAACTCACTATAACTGAGTTGATTAATATTTTGGTTTTAATTTCTTGATGATTAGTACAAATATAAATAGCATTTAAAAACTTACTTTTGAAGAAAGTGAGTAATTGAAAGTGATACCTGATTAGGAAAAAAGAAATCTTAAATGCTGAATCCTTCCAAGGATCTACTTTAAAAACCATTCCTCTGAGTTTTAGAAATAATACATGTATTTTGGCAACCATTCTAAGACACAGTATGTTGCAAAGAAATAAATGTACTTAAGCTTACATATCGAAAATCTCAGATCAATTGTCATAACAGAAGTCTGGAAAAAGATATAAAAATATATGACAATTAAACATATACTATGGTGGTTTTGAAACAATTCCTGAGGCACTTTTATTTCTTCATTAGGACTGAAGACAGAAAATCCCTTACAGTAGTTGCATTAAAACATCTTTGCACTTTAATGATGGTTATTTTTCACACAGAATTTGAAATACCCCAGCATGAGGGAAGATCTAGAGTGTCCTGAGTCAGCTATATAACTTGTGATTTTTGGCCTTTCTCTGTCAATAAAAGGCCTCTGACATTTTCTGTGCTGAAGAATATAAGGAAAAGAAAATAAATACAGTGAAGAATAAAGGACAGGTACTTGTTTTGTTCTTTGCAGAACCGTTGTATTTCTAAAAAAGTTATTTTCTTACAAGGTCTTTGCAGTCTCCATTAATCATTTCTTTAGCTGAATCTGCCTGTTAGCATATTTCTAGCTGCCATTGCATGCTCCTAGCAGTTTCTTCAGGAAGCCTGTGCATTTGCTTTTGACAGAGGTTGGCCTTAAGACAAAATCATCTATTCAAATCAATAACCATCATGAAACAATTGTTGACTAAGCCAATGTCTTCTCTTTCAGAACAAAAATCCAGTGGGAATACTGGATAATATTAAATTTGCTTTTGTATCGGGACTCACCTATGTAATCCTTCTCGGTCTCTCTCCACCTTGTGGTTGTTTTGTACCGTTGCAATAAATTATTTCAGAGCTCAAACTAAACATTCCAGTATTCCTGTGCATAATACAATATTTAAGGTTGTTATCTTTTTTCCATTCAATTATCTGTCTGCTAGCTGGCATATCTGAAATTTATATTTTCCAACTTATTTTTAATGCAATAACGCTTTCTGTCATGTTCAGGAAAAGACAACGTGTTGATTGCAACATGTTTTGAACTTTCTATATCATGATAGATATACTTTCTTTATGTTGCCTTGTTCTGAGACCTAGGCTAAGAGCACATTAAAAACATGATGGATGACCAGAAAGCAGCTTTCAGTGGATTTTCTCCAAATTAAATTGTTTAGTATTTAAAAAGAGGGGAAAAAACTCTGATTTGGCAATCAAATCCTAAAGGCTATTCCCTTTCCTCTTTTTCCAAAGTATAAATTGGAGTAGGTCAACAAAAGGCAAGTGCTAATTATTTCTTGGATTATTTTAAACCTAAGTGCCTAGTGACAGCATAAATTTAGGTGTTTGGGCTACCTCTATACCTCACAGGTAGCTCATACTGTGAGTTAGTCATCTGAATGCTGGAAAGCCATCTAGGTTCAACACCTAGATCACAGCTAGCACTGAAAACAGCAGTATGTCCTTAATCCCAACTGCAAGTACAAGTGCTACATATTCGTTTGGAAGCAAGACTTTGTCTTCAATCAAGATTCACACTTAGTTCTGGACTCCTTCTTGTGCTTAAATCCAAAATACTTTTTTTCCCCTGTCTTTTTTTTTTTTTTTCTTTTTCCCCCAGAAAAGATACAAAATTGAAGAATACTCATTTTATTCAGTTTATGAGTAATTAGCTAAAAAGGGTTGGAAGCCCAGCATTTCTCATTCATGAGACTCTTTTGTGTTCTGAGAGATGAAGCAGAAATCATCTCATTCCATACAGTTAAAATGTTTTCCTGTTTGAAATTATAAACTGGAAACTTGACCCTCACTATAGATCCTAGTAGTTAAATCCTTTGGGAAGGAAAAGAGAGACCTAGAGGCCCTTCATTAATCTAATCAATACTGAATATTAAAGTATTCACAAAGTGGAGCACCTGGTCATTTTTGTCTCCCAGATGAATGCATCAACCATTATAATCACACTCATTCTGTCTTCTGTGCCAAATGAACATTCATCGATCCCATGTAAAGCAGAATGATTTTAGCTTAAGAAAAAAAAACAAACACAACATTTCCTTTGCCTAGACTCCACCTCAGTGTGGCAACGAGGGCACCCGCATAGGAAGCATATATCCCAGGACCAGAACAGCTAACCGCCATAAGAGAGGTGAATGCTATTTCCATGTGTTCCTAGATAAAAGCAGATCAAAGAAAGGGTAGGATATGTTCTCAGCTTTTCTTTTTATGGAAGCAAACTATGTTGAGTATGCTCTGAGAAAGCCAACAGAAACCAGCCTTTTCAGTGACAGGTTATGAACTGATTATGAACTATCCCTGTTGGTGACATTTAGGTTATGAATTTGGACATGACTAAAGCATGAATTAGGCCTGGAGCTGCTCAGGTTAACGGGGAATCAGTTTAGGTGGGCAACTGGTTTTTAGAAGTAAACAACATTTGAGCATCTGCAGTAACAAATAGCTAACTACTTCAACATTTTTTGTATGCTGTCTATTATGCAAGATGCTTACTTAATTGATATGGGTTTATTCTTTGATTAGAATTTCCTGTACTTCTTCCTATGCTCGTAATTTGGGGCTGTTTTTCTTCCCAAATAAAAGCTTCACAAAGCTATCAGTTCTGCAGTGTTTCTAGAAGGTGAGTCATTAATTATTCATTTTGATGAGTGTGACCACTGCTGTGAGACAGACCCAGGAGGATTTCCAAAGGACCATTTGGTAATAAATATTCAACAATTTGTAATGTTTAGTTCTGATTCATGTCTCAGTACCTGTCAATGGCTGGATGTGTCCACTGTCCATACATAATATCTCCTTTCACCATCATTTAATGACATCAAAATCATGCATTGCACCATCTTGAAACAGAAAATTAACAGATTTTTAAAGTCACCTTGTCAACTCTAAGACTACACTTCAGCCTTGTAAGTCCATAAACTCTCTTTAAATGCTTATTAAAGCTTATAAATGATGCTTCTACTTCAGTGGAGCTACTCTCATTTACAGCATGAGATGATTTAGTTCATTATTTGCAAGTGGAAGTGAGGCAGTATACTCTTAAAAGAATGGTATTTTTGAAGTATTTCCAACCCTAAAACATACAGTGAGTAATCAAATAAGATGGAGTTAGAATCTAGTGATGTGGGATTTGTTTATTACCAAATTCCTACAGTTCTTGTCAAGATGATTTTGGATATATTTCCTAAGTAACAGAAACGTGAAAATCATACAATATATATTTATATTAATAAAGTGTTTTAACAAGTGTTTCAATCTGTTGTTTTTATGTCTTCAAATCAACCCATGATTCCAGAGAAAGGGTTGAAAACTGAATGACCATTGACAATGTCTTTTCATTTTAAACAAGTCCACACAGATAAAGGAATGAAACTTTTGACTGTCTTGTCTTCAATAAATGCCAATGATGATGACATGGTAACACTGAAGTGCCAGGTTGAACTGAGTTTGGCATCAGGAAGAACACGAAACTCAGTATGAGGTTGTACTTGCTACAAATGAGTAAATCTTGGTGAAGTCAGTGGACTTTTTACATTAAACATGCTTTATGATGTGATAGAAAAAAAATGTTTCTTCAAATTAGATTGACAAGCATGAAGAGCAGGAAAGATGAGGATAAGGAAATAGGTGTCAAAACTGACAGTATAAGAAGCAAAACTAAAATTACCTTGGATGTCTCTGATACTGAAATTGCAAATAGTTATGTTCTCATTTACACTTTCAGTAGCACCACTAATGCTAATAGCATGATGCATCCAACTGTGAAAACAACACAAAACTAGAGTAAATGAGAATCCTTATATTAAGTATTCAAAATTTGTTGAATTTGAAAAATAATTATTAGATCTCAAAAATCTGAACTGTATAAAGCATTTATACTGATAGGTTAAACAAATTAATTAGCTTGACTATTTATAATAATAAAAAAAAAATAGTCTCTCTGCTACATGAAATTACACAATGAATGAAGTGATCCAGTAAATAAAAAAAAAAGTCAAACTGTAAATCTAAGAGACTGGATTGATTTTCCTTAACTTTAACCTTCTGAAAGTTAAGCATCTTGTCTAGGCTAGTTGACAAGTCTCCATCTCAGCCCATGCGGGAAGAAAGACACCCCCAGAAAGTAATTTATCAATTGCTAAGATTCTGTCTGAGATAGGCAGGACAAGATGTCCTTAGGACATACCTGTCTCTTTTTCTTGGCAATTACGAAATCCTGCAAAAATCTCTTAGATGTGATGCCTAATGTCTGGATGGTTAATGTTAGGTAAGATGAATCCTGCCCTAAGTTCCTCAGGTTGTTTTGAGTTATAAGGGACTGCAGAGGTTTCATACTGACTCTAAACAGAGGGGTCTGTTGGATTGAAAGAGTGATTCTCTCACTATGGATATGTAAAAATAATTAGTATAATTTGAGAAATAACAGTTATCAGTAACATGACATAAGAACTTCTAAATATTCCTATAAGACTCTCATTTCATGCCTTCTTATCCTCCCAGTATATCATGAATCAGAACAGTTGTAGAGTTTTGACTCTAAAAATCACAAATCTATTACTACTTTATTTGTAGTGAATCCTTATAGCCTATAGGTTTTTGACAGAAAAAGTATTTTTCATCTAGAAACAAGCTACTATATTCTGAAAAGGTTGATTGAGTGTAAGAACAAAATCATAGAATCATTTAGGTTGGAAAGGTTTATACAGGCCTTCACATGGCCTAAAATTTCTTTGTAAAATGTTTTTATTACCCCCCAAACTATGCAGCAAATAGAACTAAAAGAAAGGTGGTACGTTTAGGCATGTGTCAGAGGACAGAGGGTTGAAGAGATATGCATAGAATCTGTTTAGTTGACTGTGATAGCTGAAGTTACATAATTTATATCCACTCATTAGTGTGCCTTTAGTCTGAGAAACCATATCCTTGTGAACAATAGTATTTCCCACAGCTCTGCTGTAACGTGCTGCTATCTCTATTTATTCAATTAATTTCATTTGCTTGTTGGAGATCTGGTACCTCCTAAAGCAATATGACTCACTGTGAAATAAATAGGATGGGAATGAAAATGTGATCTACATCAACTTCTTCAAGGTATTTTAAAGTTCTTAAAGGTGTTAGCTATGAAGAAAGTTGATCATACAACCATCAAAGGTCCAGGAATCAAAAATTAAGATACTAAAGAATTAGTATCTCTGGCATTACATAAATAAAAATATATAAGGTAAAAGATTTATGGATACCTGGAATTGAAGGACATCTGTCTTATGAGGATTTCTCATTAATAGCTATTCAGTATAAACAAACAAACAAAAATTCCAAAAGACAGAAGAAAAATAATAAATAGAATACCTAGATACAGAAACTTTAACAACTGGGAGATAACAGACACAATACCAAAGGGCAGAGCTCATAGATCACGAAATGGACCACTGGAGCATAGCCAAGATGGAAAGAAGACCATCAAAACTCTCATAGGAAAGATAAAACTTACAGGATATTCAAAGGGAATTATGGAAATATGAAACTTTTTGTGAGAGGCTAAGGGAGAGCCTATCAATTTGAATGGGAAAATATACTGAAAGTGGGTGTGGGAAAATGCAAAGGAAGGGATAAAAGAGGCCAGTCCCATGTAAGCAGGCTCTTGATCCATATATATTTCTGTTTGTGGTGGACTGGCTCTGTCTGGATGATAGGTGCCCACCAAAGGCACTCAATCACTCACCTTCCTCAACTGGACAGGAAGAGAAAAAAATATAATAAAAACCTTGTGGGCTGAGATAAGGACAGGGAGAGCTCACTCGTCAGATATCATCATGAACAAAATAGACTCAACTCAGGCAATTTGAATTATTTTATTTCCAATCAAATCAGCATAAGGTAATGAGAAATAAAACCAAATCTTAAAATATCTTCCCTCCTACCCCTCCTTCTTCCTAGGCTCAACTTCACTTCCAATTTCTCTACGTCTTCCCTCCCAGAAGAGAACAAGGTGATGGGGAATGAAGGTTGCAGTCATTTTATCATGTTGCCTTTAGCACTCCTTCCTCTTCACACTTTTCTCCTGCTTCACAGTGGGGTCCCTCCCATGTGAGACAGTCCTTCATGCACTTCTCCAATGTGCATCCTTTCCATGGGGTGTAGTCCTTCAGGAACATACTTCTCCAGCACAGGTCCCTGACAGGGTCAAAAGTCCTGCCAGCAAACCTGCTCCCATGTGTGCTCCCCTCTCCACAGGACCACAGGTCCTGCCACAGCCTGCCTCACCCTTGACTGCAAGGGAATATCTGCTCTGACACCTGAAGTGCCTCTTCCCCCTCCTTCTTCACTGACCTTGGTGTCTGCAGAGTTGTTTCTCCCACATGCTCTCCCTCCTCTCTCCTGGCTGCTGTTGTACATCAGTTTTTTCCCCCTTCTTAAATATATCATCAAAGAGGTACTACAGTGATTACTGGTGAACTCAGCCACAGCCAGCAGTGGGTCCAATTTGGAGCCAGCTGTCATTAGCTCTATAGGACATGGAGGGTTCTGGAAACTTCTAACAGAAGACCCCTTGTAGCACTCTCCTAAATTTACCACACAAGCCCAATACAAGGGTGAACGTATGCAACCTAAGTTGCTGCAACCTGTCATGTCTTGTTAAACCATTCCAGGCTCTTCTCTGTCTGATATTGCTCTCTATCATGTTTGATTTGCTAAAGAAGCTAGATCAGGATTAGCCTGTGAGCAGAAGACCGAATCTGGCCATACCCAAGGTTGGAGATGTGTTTAGGTGTTTATTCTGGACATGCTCATGGAGCCAGGGCTGAAGGGATGTGCAGATGTGCCTATGTCCATGGGCTGGGAAAGTGAAGGCACCTGTCTGTTTGAAATCAAGCTCTAATCCTCATCACCTAAGAAGAAGAAACAGGGTCCACCCTCAGTGCTGTTCACAGTGATGAAAGCAGTGCTGGTGCATTCACAGCTGCCAGTACAGGCTCTATTCTCTCTCTAGTTTGATCTGTATGACTGGATGCATATTTGTGAATTATGCAGGTGTTTGTGTGTTGTGTGTGTAACTGCACCTTTACAGTACATGCTTAGCCTTGCTGATGGCAGCACATACACTTGAGAGCAGGAACAAACAGACTAGAGAGGAGAAATCCCCTGGGTCTTCAAGTCCTCCAGATTTGATTAGCCTTAACAATTAGAAACCAAATGTCATCTAAATGCAATGTTCAGAGCCTTGGATGGTTTGTGAAAGATATTATGTGCTCTGTCTGTTAAAGTTATACAAAGATTTACATGTGGATTTTTAAATCTAAACTCAGGTTTGTTTTTTTTTAATCTCTGTTTGGAAATATTAATTACAGACATATACCTAATCCAGTTAATTAAGTTAGATGTATTCAAATTATATACTCCAAGAAGCAGACAAAATCTAGGAGACATTGGTGATTAAAAATGTAATGAAAACCAGGTGAATTCCCTAAAGAATGAGGAAGGACAGACATTGTACCTCTTTTTAAAAAGGGGTAAGAGGGAAGACCTAGGTCCATCAGCTAAGCCTCAATACCAGAAAGATTCTGGAACAGTTTGTTAATTAGTTTGGATGCACCCTGCAGATAAGGTGATAGGGAACAGCTGACATGGATTTGTCAAGAAAAAAAAAAAAAGTCATATCAAATCAATCCAAGTCCTTTCTGTGGCAGGGTAATTGCTTAGTGGACAAGGGAGAAGCTATAGATTTGATGTATCCTGACATTAGTAAGGATTTTCACACAGTCCCATTTGGCACTGTCATAAACTACAGAGGAACACTGTCTAGCAGCAATTGTCACATGGAGGGTGCGCAATGGTTTGAAAAGCTGAAGTCAGTCACTACCCAACAGAGACTATCAAACCTGGAGGATTTTCCAGTAAAATTGAGCAACATAATAAACAATAAAATAATACCAGTTACTAAATGAGTATCAAAAGCCTATACCAGTGTAATTAAATGATTGAATAATTAATTGCTAGTACAAGGAAGGTTTTCTAGGGAGTCTTGAATCCTTGTCCTTGGAGGCATTTCAGAGTGAGTCAGAGTATTGCATGTTGGGGATAGATTTGATGGATAGATGTGATTAGACAGATGTCTGATGCTCCCTCTGCCTCTATGATCTATTCACTACTTTCTTCTTGCCTCTGTCACAGCTTCTGACATTACTTTGGGGTGGTCATTTCCTTGCTTCTTACCTCAAGCCTTACTGTGTCCTATAAAATGCTTAACATGTTTCACAGCGTCTAAAAGAGAGGCACTGCCCATCACAGTTTAGAAAGGTTTTGGAATAAAATCACTGTATAAGCAGAAAGTTTTCTTATGTGTTTCTTGTGTGTCACATAAGAAGTTATTTGTGCCGTAATTTTCTAGTGACAGCTAGAAGTTAAAGGGTTATCAGGCTGCCTATTGTGTGTGTGCATATATAGATGTATTAAATGAAAGATTGTATATAATTTCCTTTAATTATATCTTTGCCTATTAAAAGCCAACTGAATGCATTTTGTACCACATGATCAATGGTGTTAAATCACTTGCATTTCATCACTGAAAATTCATTTTTGAGATTCAGTACTTGAGGCTATAATAGATTTCCTAATTGTAAATCTCAAAATTACATTCTGCCTAAATTACAGTGTAACTTGCAGCAGAACATGCTTTGTATCCAAATATAGGGTTTCATGTTTTGTGTGAACTGCAAAAGCATTCTGTTAAAGACGATTTTGCATAAACTTGCATTTGTTTTACTGTATTCAGTGTGTTTATAAAATAATCTATATTTATGTAGCATCTTTCTTTCCCATTAGATACACACACATGAACACACTGAAAGAACTTTAAAGTTGTGAAATCAAGTATTTTAATTCAGGAATCCATAGAGTGCTGAAAATCTGTGGGTTGGGGATTTTTGTTTGTGGGTTTGGTTCTGGATTTGTTGTTTTGTTTTGTTTTGTTTTTTAAGCCATCTGCTAGGTGCATTGGGCAGTGTTTGATGACACAATCTGATAATAGTCTGTGTTTATAGGCTCTGCACTTCAGTGTGGTCTTGAAGCTGCTCTTAGCTGACAGATAAATAGATCTTGGAAAACCACATGCAAACTATAGAGTAAGATTTGTTTCCTTGTAATGAAAAGGAAAGCAAATGATGACTATAGCAAATGGCAGCCAAAATGCTCTTACAAGAACATTCATTTCCTCCCTTCACCAGCAGACACTAACTTCAAAAGAGAAAACTGCAGTGTGAGAGTGTAGAGGAATCTACTATGGAGCTTTGTGCATTACACCTCTTAAGACACATTCCTCATGTTACGTATACTGAGATTGCTGCTTCTAAGCAGCTTCCCACACAATGTGTAGAGACTCAGAATCATCTTTCACCTAGCATTAAGTGGTGAGTTTCTCCCTGCAGTTAGGGAAGACTTGCAATATAACCTGTCAAAATAGCTACATAGAGACTTTCAGAGGTACCCTGTTTCTTATGGCCTACATCTAAGCTACCCTATGGTTCTAGATTTTCTTCCACAGACCAAGGTAGAAGAGGGAAGGGATGTGAGACAAAAGTATCATCGATCTTATCCCAGCATTTTTCCTTAATGTCTATTAAGCTCATCAAACAACTCTTGGTACTGTAACTCAGAATGAATCAATACTCAATCTTCTCAGTAGTATTAATTGATAGATCATGATGAACTTGATGAAAGAGATAAAAATATGCTTTTCAAGGGAAAAATTTCCGGTCATTTTGAAATGCTGTCATTCATCCCATTTGAACTTCTAGAGGTGGAAAGTTGTTTTTAGTCAAATGAAACTGGTCCTTAAATAATACTGTAGTTAAGTTAAAACAGTTTAAAGGCAGGAGAATAAACACCACTTGCATCTTTGGACCATGAGCCATCTTAGCACAATTACTGTATTTATAAGTCAAATATGTGTAAGCATAGCACGGGGAATCCAAGTTAATAGAACAACCAGTATAAAATCAGTATTATGTCATGGATATTTGTCCTTCAAATAGCTTCAGTCTTCCCAGTCACCTAGAAACTTTGGTCCCTTTTCTTTGAATTTTCTCTCTTGACTTCCTAATTACCAGGATTCCTATTTGCACCCAAACAGTATGGCCTTCAGTTGGCTTCTTTATCACTTTGTGCCTTGGTTCATACTCTTCATGGAAGATTGTCTCTGCATCGGTTAGAGAGCATTAACACCTGAGATTCTGGTGCATGATTCAAATCCTGTCTGATCTCCTAAACCAAAACCAAAGTTTATGCAGGTGTTTCTGTCTTGTACAAAAAAGTTGAGGACTGAAAACCTACATAAGAGTAAAAATTTGAGACTTATTCCCATTTGTGTTTTCTCAGTCTGGGTTGCCAAAGAAGTCATCCATATAACAAAAATAACCTTAAAACCAGCATTTTCAGTTTTAATGGATGGACATTCTCTGAAAAATAATAATAAAAAAACAAAAACAAACCAAACCCCCACACAACACTTTTGTTTAAAAATCTCTGTCTGACTGAAGACTCGGTTTGGCTGAAATACCTAGAAAGCCAGTCTCATAGATGGTTAAATTGACCTCAGTGAGGATACACTGAGGAGACCATTATAAAATTCATATCTCAGGCATCATCAATAGATTCAGGATCAGCTATACATAAAACAGAAACCACAGTTGTACTGCTGTTATTCATGTTTTACACAATTATTTCAATTTGTCACCTCTCCTTAAGTTCTGATTCATTTCAACTACGTTTATGAACCTAACAGAGGTACTTAAGTTGGAAGCATAAGCATACTTAACAATTAAAGAGAGAGAAAGGCACCTCACAAGGTAATTCTGAATTAAGATGGTCTCAATCCACAATATAGATGCTTCTCTCTGTCCTTTGACAAAAGCCAGTGCCTACAGCATTAATCTCCAAAAATAGGTCCTGTTAATTGGGTCAATCAGGATCCATCTGGGGCATTGTCTTAAATTAGAATATGTATCGCTTCCCTCTTTATGCTATTTTTGCAGCACCTGAACAATAAAATCTTACACTGATTAGTTTTTGCTCCATGCTACAATCTAATATAATGACAGGGTTAGCAAATAGGTAGTTGATAATATGCTGTGTTCCTGGCAGACTTTCTAAGCCAATTAGGGTCAATATAGATCAGTTTTGCACCTTCAGGGAACAGTCGTAGCCATACACTAAATGATTCAAAGAAGCAGCAGAGAGTATGGTAGGACTGCCTTGTGTCTTTGTATTAATTTAAAAAAAATACAATGGAAGAAAATACATGAATGAGTTTGTGCGACTTTAGCTTCCTGACCTGTGTGGAAATACTGGTTCTAGCCTGTAATATCCCTAGTGGCAACAGCTACCTAGAGGGTGTCATTGTATCTGCTGGACAGCTGTGTCTGTAGATGCTGTCTGTACTTAGTATATTGGCAGGGATTGTGTGGATGGAGGCCAGAACTTAAGCACATAGTTGTTAAATTCCTAAACTCAACCCTCTAATGAATATTGTAAATTTATCTTCAACACAGCAGGAACAATTCTACATAAGCATTATGTTTCTTTTCCAGGAGGAATGTTGACACTAATTCTTACAAAAAAAGGAATGAACACGTGGAGTCTGTTGACTACAGGGTAGATGAAATGGCTAAACAAATGAGATCCTCTTGCTACAGGAAGGAGTCAGACAGTAATGGTGTGACAGTAAGCACCAATCACAAGATAACTGGGAAGACAAAGAACAAGGGTTAAATCACAGATGTGGCAGTTCAGCTTCCTTTCTTATACATTACATATCAGGTGTCATGCTCAAATACCAGAGAAATGAAAAGCTGTACAAGGTGGCATGCAGGTGACCTCTATACACCCAAAGGCTGTGTATATGCATTTTTAAAAGGTGAATTGAAATTCTGCTACAGAGAAAAAAAAAACAAACGGATAATTTTTTTGTCAAATAAAATATCTGTAACACATTGACTCCTTAGTCTTTTTGTCCTCATCTGTAAAATAGGAATAGTAATTTTACTCTGCTGCCCACTATCTACGGAGTGAGATTTCCATTCAGAGATTTTAGGGCCAGAAGCTTGAATGGATTATAATATCTGATATGCTTTAATGCATAAAATTTAATTTATTATTCCTTTATTTAGCTTAACAGTTGGCACTTGAATAAACAATAACCTTTTTTATAAAGGGTCTGAATTTTTTTTGGAAGACTATAGGACATGGGCTCTATCTTACCTGATAGCTTCTGATTAAAAATATATGTCTTGTTTCCAGCTTGAAGGGATCTAACTTCAGCCACTGTTTCTTAAGATGTGGTTTTTTCCTACTTTGTACATCTCACAGGGGTAGCACAGCAGGACTTGAGCTCAATACCACTAGATATCCATGTAATAGGAGCAAGAATAGTTCTTCATTTTACTCAGCTGCAGTAATAATATTTGATGTGGGGAAATGTGGGGGAAGAGTTTGATCTAAAGGCATTTAAGTTATCAGCAGTTCTCCTCAGCCTGCCTTAAATGTATTAACGTTTCCACTTTCAGTTGATAAAGGGGGAAATAATGATAAGTGTCACATTACAGAGCAGTTTGAGCCTGTTTATTATAAACGTATGGGAGAGATTTTCTCAGCAGTGCTAGCACCAGAATACAGTGCAAGTCCAAGAGCAACAAATCACAGCACTAACCCAATGGTCAAAGAAATTAATTCAGATAAAGATGAAGAAATCCCAAGAGTTTTAATTTCTTATTATCCTTTCAGACACAAAAGACCCCAAACATTTAAAGGCAGAGTCATTACACTGTGATTTTCACCCAATAAAGGAATAAATCTCTGCTAGTATTTTTTAACTCTTCCTTTGCTATAGTTGAACTAGTTCATGTTCTTTCTGCTTCCTGATGGGTTATTGAGAATCAAACGATAGGGTATAGATATTGGACTACAAGCATGTTGACAAAGGTGGATTAATGTTTGTGTTTGTCACAACACCTCAGTGCCATGTGAGGATGCCAGGTTTAAAAGCCAAAAAAACCCAACCTAAAGTGCTGCAGCTTTTAAAGCATGCTATTCTGTAAGTTCTGCTAGGCTGCTTTATAAAAGAAGGAATGAGACCAGAATATGGCATTATTTACATGAGTAAATATCCCTGTAAAAGTAGGAAAGCCTGTAATTTATTGACCTCCAACTGGATGTCTCTTGTCCTATACTGATGGATGGTAGCTGCTGAAAGGAAAGGAGAGGAGCTTTTTTGCTACTTTACACAGAAGAACAGAGAGAAGTGATGCACCTATAAGGTTATGGCACATCTTCCCTTAATATATTTCATGTTTTGGAGTAGTGACAGATTTGTGGACAGAGGCAGAAAAACAAACAAACAAACAAACCCCAAATGCTCTTTAAATATTTTCCTTTTATGTTGTCACAAAGGAAAACTATCATTGATTATCATGATGGTCATATACAGTTGGATTAGGAAGGCTTATCTCCTGCTTCTCTCAATTTAGACCACAAATTACAGTATGATAGCATAGTACCTAAAAAATACAATACACTACAGCAAACCACTCTATCCTGCTTTATATATTCCTATCCTGGGCAGCAAATACATCCCTGATTAGGACTGAGTCACATCACATGGCTACAGAAGATAGAGTCCACAGAGACTAAAAATAATCCTTCCAATACTGATTAATAATTTTTATTTATTGATCACAGTGCTTGAAAATGTGGAAAATCAAAGCTAGAGTTTTAGAAAACAAGAGCTCAGTGGCTCTTGTTTTTTGACAGGCCTGCTCAATTTAACATATTACTCTTAATAATCCAGATATTTTCTTACTGACTAGTAAAATTCTACAGTTTTAATAACACTTAAGTGTTACTGCCTTGTAACAGCAACAATAACTGTCATGGTTTAGGGTCAGGGCAGCCCCTTAGACCTAAGAGACGCTCTCTGTTAGCCGCCCTCCCTCCCCAAAGGGGAAGAGAAAAGGAATAAAGGAGAGAGAATTAGTGATTAGAAAAGGAAACTAGAACAGCTTTAATGATGATTAATAATAATAATAAAATAGAATACGTACAAATATATACAAAACCAGTATTGAACCCAACCCCCTGATGGTAATTACATCACTGTCAGCACTGATGCTGTGGAGCAGGCACCGGGG
>JANHFX010011508.1:0-19621 GCA_027560015.1 Chloroceryle amazona
AGCCACCTTCCAGTACCTGAAGGGAGCTTATAAAAAGACTGGAGAGGGCCTGTTTACAAAGGCCTGGAGTGAAAAGATGAGGGGCAATGGTTTTAAATTAGAAAAGCATGGATTTAGATTGGATGTAAGGAGGAAGTGCTTTACTATGAGGGTAGTAGAACACTGGAACAAGTAGCCCAGGGAGGTGGCTGAGACCCCATCCCTGGAGACATTCAAGGTGAGACTTGACGAGGCTTCTAGTTGAAGATGTCCCTGCTTTCAGCAGGGGCCTTGGACTAGATGACCTCTAGAGGTCCCTTCCAACCCAGACATTTCTATGATTCTATGATAGTACAAGAAAAACATCCAGCTCATACAAAATGTTTCAGATTACTAATTCTGAAAAGAAAATTTGGGGTTTCACCACCCCCATTTATTTTAAATCATTATGTCCTGATGTGGGAAACCATGATCTTACATGTTGCAAAATATTAGGCTTACATGCAGGGGATAGTTCATTCAAAATTTTCACTGCTTTGAATTTTAACACATTAGAATTTGAACATTATCAACGATCTCAGTTTTTTGTTTGTTTCTTAAAGCATCCATTTTCCCCTCATCCATGCAGTCTTGCTATTTCCCCAGAGCAGTTAAGAGAAAAAATAAAGATGTCAATATAGAAAGAAGTATTGCATTACTTCATAAATTAAAACCCCAGATAGTTAAACCTAGTAGCTTATTACCACTCTTCTGTCATAGTGTCCTTGTCACACTGGTCCTTTGTCCCTGATTAACTTTAGTAATGTCCCCTATTTTCCTGTATCAGAATTTATAGATATGATTAATATGCAGAACAAATGCATTTAGAAGTACACACTAGAGTATTCTGGAGTAATGTATTAAGATCCTACGTGAAACACCTGACCAATTACTATTTAATATTTAATATTTAAATCTGTGCTCATTTCATGAATGAAGAATTTTTTTTCAGAGAAGTTGGTATTGGTTGCTTCAAAAGGAAAATTAGTAGATCCCCAAAAGACCCTACTGGAAAGATAACCTGTGTCAGAAGGCAAAAAAACCCAGGAGCTCCCCACTCCTTGGGGATCCAGCAGGGCCTGGTAGTCAGGGCCTGTCTCACTGCCCCAGGCAGGAGCAGGACAGTAGCAGGGCACTGGGAAGTCCCAGCCCTGGATTGGTCGGGAGAGGGCTTTAGCGAGCTGAAAACTGGCCCTGCTGGGGCATCACTGGGGTACTCTTGGGCAGGGATGGTCAAGACTGGTGGCACTCCTAGGGAAATCACAATTAGCACACCACCATAAGCAAGAGCTGTAAACAGGAGCACATGACAGTTCTTGGTTTAAATCTTCCAAGTTTCACAGTCACCTAATAAAATTTTACCTGCTACTTGTAAACCCTGTAACACCTAGTTAAAAAATCTTCACATTTATTTGTTTTCCAGTGTAAGAAGTGCAGATTTTCAAGACAGAAGTAGATAAAGCCCAAAATAACATGCTTTGACATCATGGCTGACCCTAATTTGAACACAAGATTGGACCTTGTGTTCATCATTAGTTGGTATAGGTTGGAGCTGTTTAGGTCCCTTTCAAACTGAACTATCCTATGATGTTATGATTATGTTGTCTGTCTAGCATAGGAGGTCTCAAAAGCTCTCTACATCAAGGCTTTGGACTTCTTGCAAGTACTGTCATGAGACAGTCCTACATTTTTTTTTCCAGAATATGCTACATCATATGTCCCCTTGACCAGTCAAAACTGGAAATCACAACAAAATCACAGAGCCACAAGAGTGTTGAGGTTGGAAGGGACCTCTTGAGATGTCTAGTCTAATCCTTCTGCTCAAGCTGGACCAGTTAGAGTAAGTTGCCCAGGAAAAGCAACATATGTAGAGAAATTTTTCACCCACTTTGTTATTAAAGAAAAGTTCTTTCCTCTTCAGAAAGCCTTGTTTAAAAAACAAGCCATGGCATCCAGTGTCTTTGTCACCTGGAAATACAAACAGAGAAACTAACTTGTCCTCTAAAGAGCAGCAAAAATGTAGTAAGGACTCCTAGCACAAACTTGATGAAGTCTTGGACCTGTACAAGTCTGTCAGAAAATGAGTGAAGCAAAGACAGACATTTCCTATGAAGACAAAATGCACTTAGTCTCTGTGAGTTATAGTTTAAAATGTCCAAGAAAACTTTGGTGGGCTTCCTTTCTTTTAACTCATTTAAACCTATCTGCAACATATGTAGCTGAAGTTAAGAATGAAATCCTTCCTAAAATAACCAGAAATAGTGCTATGGACCCCTAAGATGGAAATGTGAAATGCTGTAATAACAGAGTAGATCAGGACATTGTTGAAATTGCAATGCTACCTAGGACTTGATACACATTTGTGCACTTGTCTTCATATATTCTGAACGGTAGTTTCTGCCCACCTTAATATAGGTATAAGAGAAACTAAGAAAGCAATTAATTAAGCAGTATGTAGGCAGGAATACAGAGTTTCCATAAAGTTATCTGAGAAGGTGTATTTCAAATATACTGAATAATAAAATATAACTTGCTAGATATTCAGACTGTATAGTTCACCCTTAAGAGGAGTTACATTTTCTCACCTCCAGTGCTAAATGATTTACTTAGGAAGTGATTATCTTTTAATTTCACAATCTCTAGTCAATATTTTATCCAAAATAGAGATATCATTGTTTTTATTAAAGATCTGGAGATTTACTCATTTGCTTTCATAACTCAGGGACTATAATTATTTCTTCTATAATTAATTCTTCTAGATTTACCACGTAATATAAGGTTACCTAAGTGAATTGCAAATGCAGACTTTATAGTACTTCTAGGACTCTCCTCCAAGGTAGCTAAGTTTCCTAGGGTGTCACTATATGCCTGGAAAAATCTTACCTTAGCCAAACAAAGACTAATATCTAGCAGCTATGGAGTTATCTCTCTTCCTCATTAAAATAGAAATTATCTGTACCAATAAAGAAGGTTATTCCTGCTTCTCTGAAGATGAAATACCTCTGCTGCTGCCAATATAACATTGCATTTTTATGCCTTTGTCTGAAAGTGAATATATCTTTTCTCCAACAACTCATATTAAGATAAAAGGAAATTGATTTTCAAGAACATGAAGGGCAAAAAAGTTAATCAGTTACCAGGTGCAAATTATGCTTAGCCAACCTGATTGCCTTCTATGATGAAATAACTAGGTGCATGGACCAGAGGAGAGCAGTGGATGTGGTACACCTTGGCATTCATAAAACTTTTGACACAGCCTTCCACAACACTGATCTGGAAGCTGAGAAACTACAGGCTGGTGGAACTGTTCGATATGCTGCAAATTGGCTGAACACTGGTGATCAATGGCTTCAAGTACAGCTGGCAGTCAGTAACACAAAGAGAATCACAGAGTTGCTTCTGGGTCTGACATCATTCCTTATGTTCATCAGCAACTGAGGTCATAGAGGAATTTCATGAAGCTCAGTAAGAACTACAAAGCTCTGTACCTGGAGAGGAATAACCTCATGTACAAGTACAGCTGGAAACTGTCTGTCTGAGTCACAGCCCCACTGAAAGGACCAAGGGCCATGGTGAATACCAATGTAAATATGAGCCATGGTGCAGTCTCCCTGGGTCGGTGGCAAGCCAATACTGGGCTACATTAAGTGTAACCATCATAGAATAGAATCATAGAAACATTTCAGTTGGAAAAGATGTTTAAGATCATCGAATCCAACCATTAACCTAACACTGCCAATCCCACTACTAAGCCATGTCTGTAAGCACCAGATCTACATATCTTCTAAATACCTCAAGGGATGGTGACTCCACCACTTCCCTGGGCAGCTTGTTCCGGTGCTTTACAACCCTTTCAGTGAATAAGTTTTTCCTAATGTCCAACATAAACCTCCCCTGGAGCAGTTTGAGGCCATTTCCTCTCATCTTATCACTTGTTACTTGGGTAAATAGACTGACACCCACCTCGCTATAATTTCTTTTCAGGTAGTTATACAGAGTGATAAGGTCTTCCCTGTGACACCTCCTTTTCGACAGGCTAAACAACCCCAGTTCCCTCAGCCACTCTTCACTGGACTTGTTCTCTAGACCCTTCACCATTCTTTGGACATGCTCCAGCACCATAATGTCATCCTTGTAGTGAAGGGCCCAAAACTGAACACAATACTCAAGGTGTGACCTCACCAGTGCCAAGTACAGGGGCATAATCACTTCCCTAGTCCTACTGGTCACACTGTTTCTGATACAAGCCAGGTAATGGGAGTTACTGCACTAAAGAGGCTGTATCTGGAAAGCTGTGTTCAGTTTGAGGCCCTGCTGTTCCTGAAGAATGTTGAGGAGTTGAAGAAGGTCCAGAAGAAGGCTATAAAGACAGCACTTGATCCATGAGAAGAGACTGAGAGAGCTGGGTAGCCTACAGCTACTAAAGGTAGATACAATGACAACGGAGACAACCTCTTATTAGATATGGCCAATGGCAAAACAAGGGGCAACAGGGAGTAGTGGTATTTAGGACGACTCATGGACATTAGCAAAAATGTATTCACTAGAAAGATAATTTTGTACTGGAATATATTATTCACATAGGTGGAATCTCCATCCTTAGAGGTTTTCAAGATTAGCTAGACAAAACCGCAGCTGACTTGATCTAGAGTTGCTAACAATCCTGCTTCAAAGAAAAGGATGGACTAGATGGCCTCCTGGGATTACTCCCAAACAAAATTTTAATGATTCTGTGAAAATCCATGGGGAAAAAAAATAAAAATAAATCACACTGGTCAGTGTAAGTTGCTTTTTATAGTAATGCTTAGAAGGGTTATGAAATATGTCCTTTGTTCATGAAGCTCCTTTATTAAATGTAACCACATTAGAGAAAGGACTAATCCAAAATAGCAGGATCTGCTTTTACATTACCTGCATGAAGAAACAATGCTCATGGTTTAGGACAATACTTTGCCTATTTAGGAATAGCAGGCATTTACTGAATTAGAAATCAATTCTGAAAGGCAATATTTTTATAGGCCTAAACTTTCATCAGAAAACAGCATGAAATGCCATTCCCTTCCTATACACTTAAGCATATTAAATATTTTTTGGGTTTATAGACATGGCAACTTCAACATAAGAGTGCCAAAAGTGTCTCAGAGAAACAAATCATGACCATTATCCTTCAACTTTTTGGCAGCTCTCCTGTGCAAGTATTTTTTAATTCTTTTAAATGAGACTGATAATAAGCTGCCACAAAAAAAACCAACAACAAACAAACACAAAACCAAACACAAAACAAACGAACAAAAACTTAAAGAATTAATAAACTACAATTTTAAGAAAATAATTTAAATCTGTAAGAAATGAGATACTGGATTTTGCTCATGTTTTCCAATGCAAGACTGGGACAGTATTTCATTCCCACTGCCAAGTAATAAACACGTACCACTGAATTTGGTTTCTCCTTCCTGACTATGAAGGAAACCCCTGGATAGGATGCCTGCCCTGGCAAGCTGTCTGTTAAAGAGCTTGCCTCCTACCGTATACATAAATTAATATCTGCATATTCCAGTTTTATGCCAAATGCATAAGTAGTCTATTGGTTATTGATTTCAAATAACAGAAAAATAAATATTTATTTGTAAACTGCATTAATTGGTGGGATCCACCTTACTTCCTTCAGCAAAACAGTTTTCGTTTTTAATCATTGCACTAAAATTGAACCACTCGTCTTTAACAAAGCCAAGGAGTTCCTTAGTACTGCTGCTGCAGCCACTTGGTCTCCAATGGTCTACCTAGCTGCATATGGAGAGCATAGTGGGGATAAAAAAGCCAATTTGTAGGGGAATGATAAAATACAAAAATGGCTCAGGGACAAATCTTGAGAATTCATATAGAATACTCAGAACCAGTGACAAGATACTGAATTCACTGCATATGTCTATATTAAAAAAATTTTAAAAGGCAGGGCAAGGGCTCATATACCAGCCTACGTTCATCCATGACAATTAACTGCTAACACATATACTCCAACAACAGTTGGCAATTAGTAATCTCCTAGACAGTGCAAGACTAAGTACAGTCTGCAGGTTAAGACAGGTCAATGACTGTGCATTGTGAATGCGTAAATACACCACAATCTATTTTATTTTTTATTTTTATTTATAAGAAAGAGCCAACCTCAGGCTGGTGAGTAGAGTTTTTTACCAGTTTCCATTATAGCCTTTCTCCTGCAGCTATAATGTTGACAGTACCTGAGCTAAGCAGCTTCTAGCTAGCTCAACTTATTCACCCCAGCTACAGCTGTTGTAATAGAGATATACCACAAAGTCCAGCACTCGGGAGATCTTCAAAAGCTTCTCTCAGCTGCTGACCAACCCTGGAGTCCAGGCTGGTTGGACTGCATAGGTGAACATGCACAGAACAGCCCACATCCCTCTCCTGCCAGACAGAAACTGGGGTAGTGTGCAAGCCCCAACAGAGTTGACAGAGATCCCAAGTGGCATCCTCCGATGCCCAAACTGTAGCCAAATGCTGAGCATGACTTCAGGGCAGACCCACAAGTGAATAAGCAGGAGCAAGATTCCCCTCTCTACCACACCATAGGGCTTTTCTCCAGTGATCCTGGGTAGAGGTGAACTAGTTTTAAATGTGTGCATATGCAGTCAATACAAATTCATCAAGAAAGGCATTGAATTTCCTCCCAAACTAGAACATCCAAAATAGGATGGTGAACCTTAAAAACTATTGCAGCACCCCTACCTAAATCCAGTATGCCTGGGCAGGTCCGAGTAGCAATAAAGGTGATTTTTGCTCAGGATATTGATATGAATATTCCACTTACTGATAATATTTCCATAACCATAACAGAAAAATACTCCAGGCTGTACAGTGAAATTAAACCAGTGAAATTCAGTAAGTGACACACTACTCAGTTTAGCTGCCTCCAAAAAAATCTAACCCTGCTAAGAACTTTAACTTCTGGTCCTTAAAACTTTAAAGAGCTTTCTGGGTGATTCTTGCTTCAGTAAGCCATCTCCTGCAGTTCTGATAATAAAGGTTTTATTACTTTCATGTAGTAAGTAGATAAAAAAAAAATTATGCCTCTGAGTTATGAGAGAACGACAATAATGCCTGATTGTTTCACTTTCCTTCTAATAGAATAAAAAAATAGTAATTCCAAGCAAAACCAAGAAAAAAATGCCACACACATCTAGGACTATAATTGGTATCACCATACTTGAGTTGCAGAGGCTACTCAGAAATATCACTAACAATATCAAAAATAACCCTACTTCTCAAAAATAACCAAACTACTTCTCACTCAGTGGAGATTGGTACTTGATTCATAAAAAAAGCCCCTCTTCTTTAAAGCCAACATGAAACCATTTTGTTAAGGCTTAAATAGCTGCCCTAGTAAAACATTAGTTTCTCAACTGGATCAAACTACTTTGACTTACAATAAGTGGGAGGAACAGTTTAATTAGCACTATTGAATATACTCTGCACCAGACTAGACTTACTTCTCGGTGTTAGGCAGAACTCATTAAAAAAGAGAACTCAACCTTTTGCTCATAATTAACTTTGGAAGACTAGCACTTGAGACATTTTTCTAATTGCAGAAAAGGCATTGCACAAAGCTACCATTCAAATGCATCTATTCATTTATTTTCTGCTCAGCCTTCCAAAACTAATTATTTAACACTGAGGTTAGGAAATTGGAGAGTGAGCCCCAAGAGGGATGAGGCAGAGGTTCTCTCTAAAAAATAGCATTTGAGCCTTGAAGGGGAAGGAAGATCCTAAAAAATAGGTGGGGATAAAAAAAAAAAAAAAAGGTGAAATTGCATAAGAAAGAAAAAAACAACAAACCCAGTCAAGTGCTGTAGAGGCCGTGCACTTCTGCATTGGTCCTGTTTTCACACAGATGTCTTATGAGATTGGAGAGTTACACGGCAGATGAAATTCACTGTTGATAAATGTAAAGCTATGCATACGGAAGAAAGATAAGCGATTCGACACATAAGGTCACCAGCTCTGAGCTGACCATAACTAGCCAGAAAATACACTCAGATTTGCTCTGTGATAGCCAGTAGCAGCCATGAAAGCAATTATTGAGATCGCCTCTGATGAAGAGAACAACAACATACATAGATAGAAGCATAAAGGTAGGGTTTCCTGCTCTACATGTATTACCTAGAAGACATGATATACACATTGTGGTGTGCGTAAAAGAAACCGTATAGAGCCACCATTTTAAATTACCCCTTGAAATAAACTTTGTGACTGTGAGGAAACTACTTTCACACAATATAATTCATCATCTAAATGGTTCATACATCAATATTCCCACTGGGTACTCTTAATACAGATGGTATATAGAGGAAAGGACACTAGAATTACTGCAGTGACCATGTCAATCAAATATTTTCCCTTGCGTGAAGCAATACTTACACCAAGTTTAAGAATTGCTTTGGCCACACTTAAAGCAGGAATTTTAATAGAACAGAAAGGACCTCAGGAGCACCTGTGAGAGGATCCTCAGATAAGTCTCTAAGTCTACAGGTTGTCTAGTGAGTGATCTCAGTGTTGTCTTTCACACAAGAATGATTTCCTTTGCTTAATCCAGCAAATCTCTCCTACTGTCATCCTACTGTGTAGATCTTCATAAACACCACTTACTGTTACTACAGCTCCATCGTAGATGGGAGACTACTATTAAGAAATGTATAAGCACTTGTTAAAATTGCCACTATTTCACTACTAACTTACTTTGATAAGTAACTTTGGTAACTTACTCCTTGACCTATAAATTTATTGACAAATAATTCTTGTTTCTCTGCATAACTTCAAGTATTGGTTTCTTGATAGTACAAAGAAACTAATTAATAGACAACACTGTTCATTACCAAATGCTGCATTATCATGCAAATCTTTCATAGGTTATTGCTTTCCTTAATGAACATGTCTAATTTAGACTTCATCAGTGTTTAGTACAGTTAATAGCTACAGTAATATTACTGTTTACAATTACTAGATATGTTTTATCAACTACTTTCATGGAATCATCAATAGGGAAGATAGACAAGGGCCTCTCTGACTTAAAGCTTTGAGAAGAGTAACCGTGATGGCTGTAAATCCTGCAATAGGGAAAACATTGAACATTAACAAGTACAGAGACTGATGAAAAAGTGTCAAGGTTCAGGGTCACAGCAGTTTGCTAGATCTATAACATGCTCTTTATTAATCCCTCTCCCTTCCTAAAGGGGAATAGAAGGGGAATAAGGGAGAGAGACTCATGGATTGGAAAAGAAAACTAAAATAACTTTAATGAAAATAATAATAAAATGGAATATATAGTAAAATATAGAAAACCTGTACAGAACCCAACTCCCCCTGATGGCAATTACACCACTGTCACCGCTGATGCTGTAGAGCAGGCAGGCAGTGGGGGATGTCCCAGACTGGACTCAGCAGCAGATGGGAAACAGATTCAGGAGCTGGATTCTGGAACTGGATACAGGAACACATGGATCAAGACTGAAGGCAGAATGGACAGTGTCCTTGGACACTGGCCATTGAAGAAGAGAGCTTGATCCTTGTGATCCCTCAGCTTTATACCAAATATGATGTATATGGGCTGGAATACCTCACTGGTCAGTCTGGAGTCACCTGCCCTGTCCGCTCCTCCCTGAAGGTGCAGCCTTTCACTTTCCTGCACCCCAGTGTGGTGCACAAGCACCAGCAGTGGCCTTGGTCTGCACACCAACCCTCTCTAACTCTAAACACAGAGTGTTATCACTGCTAGAAGCAGACTCTGTCTGCAAAAATCTGCCATCAACTTCAGACAGTGCAGTTAGTCAGAAGAGACTGAGCTGAAAAATAAAATCACTGAACAGAATTAGTTCTATTCTAACTCACACCAGGACAAAAAGACAGCCCTGAGGCTGGATGTTTCACCAGAATCCTTCACAGGAATCCTGTCTCTCAACAATACATTGCCCAAAATACACACAAATTATATCTTGTATCTTAACTGTCCAAAATCAGCACAACACAACAATAATCTCTAACAATATGCTACTTAAACTTTAGTAAAGAATTCTGTCAGCCTTAGACAATCAAACTGGATTAATATTTTTTCATTTTCACCTCGTTAATTCTAGTTTTTCTTTAACACATCTTTTATACAACACCCAAGCAATCCACTCACAAAATAAAAATAATTATACTGTCCCATAACAAATGCCTCAGAATTGCCTGGTAAAAACAACTGCTAGATAGGAAGACAATGGATCAATGGTAATGTCATTTAGCTTCGCATATCTTTCCTTTAATTTCATTGCTGAATGGGCTGACAGAGCTCATCATTCAGACCAACAAGACAGACACCAGAAGCAGATTTTTCTCCTCAAAAATAGACTTAGAATCAGTTAAGCCAGACTTAAACTTTTGATATCCTTTTCAAAGAAGAGACTGATTTAAGAATTCACATCACAGAAAATCACAGGAATATTACTCTGTACTAGCGAGGAAAGTGAGATTTTTTTTTTTGTTAAAAGCAATACAGAGAAAACTCAAGCTATAAAAGAAAGGTAGTATGTTATGACAAAAGCACAGGAATTATACCTAGAAAAATGAACTTTTTATAGCTACAATTTAATTATTATAAAGTATCTTAAGGTAAGGCTTGAATGTAAATGGAAAGAAACAAGATTAAAAACTAAATCATTAAAATTACTACATTTTATGGTGTTTCACCAGAACTACATCTAGGAAAATAGTGAATTACATAGTTTCACAAGCATAATGATGATTTATGAAGAGTTGCTCGTTTAATTTAACCCCAAACCCTCTGATGTTAGACCTTAAATAAAAGTGTCTATTTTAAATTCAAAATTATCTGTTGCACTCAAGTGATTAAAAATTACTATTATTCACAATTGTTAAAGGAAGAAATCTAGGTAGGATTAGTACAAGAAATACTTTTCAAAAGTTCAAATCCTTCATCAATGAGTGAGTGCACTGCTATCCCTCAGAGCAGCATGCACATGAATGATATTCCACATGAACAGAAATGTTATTAAATGAGTATCACTACTAAGGTGAAAAAAAAAAGGTTTTGTTTTTCTGTAAATGTGTCTCCCCTTCACCCCTACAAAACAGTAAAGACAAGAAGAAAAACATGTTTGCAATAAATTAAAGCCCCAGATGAATCTAAAAGCAATTATGATATGAATCTTCTAACATATACAGGCCAAAAGGATTTTTTATCTCTGAGGAAGCTCAGGAAAAAGTTTCAGTCTATTAACCTCTAGTCGAGTAAAGAACACTAAATGTCTGAGATGCAGTCAAGACAATTTATTTGGGCACCACTTTGTGTCAATCCTAAAGAACATTTCTACTAGGGACACACGTATCTATTAAACAGCAGTTTCCAAATCTTCATATTCGACTTTAAAAAAAAAAAAAAAATAAAATTTAAAAATATCTTCACCTCTCCTAGGAACTCTCCCCACACTACTTCCTACAGAGGGAATTTGCTCTCTTCAGAAGTCTATAGATCGGGCTCTTAAACACATGGCAATCTAATGTAAATATTCACAATAAAAATGGTGCAAAAATACTGAGCCTGATTTTACGATTCCTAATTCCTTCTTTGATTTGTAATTGCACCAGTATTGACCATCAGACAGAAGCTCTCCCAGTCGGATGATGGGGGACAACTGGGCTTTGGTGTCAAGATAGTCTTGGCAGAAGCTTTGCTGAGGCTGCTACCAGCACAGGCATTGCAAACCATGGCTGACAGCAAGGAGGCAGGACAGCCCTGGGAGCTTCTGGCTGCATGGGTCTGAAGGTGGGGTATCCCAGACCATGTGGAAAGGTTGCAAAACATGGTGGAGAGGCATAAGCAGCACTCTGGAGGCCACCCAGGGTTTGGCTGCTGTGTGCTGGTAGAAAGAAGAGGGACAGAGGGATGAAATTCACTGTCTGCTGCTCCAGTAGGCTCTGGGAGTGAGGAAGCAGGTAAGTATGGAGAAGCATGGGCACTGCTGAGACCTGGAGGTGCTTTAACCCATTGCTTGGTGGGTTATCCATCACGGGTGGAGATGCCTGCATGTCCCCTGCAGGTCAACCATACGGGCTTTCAGAGGGCTGCTTTCATCCTTCTCTGCACCCTGCCCTAATGAAGCAGGGGTTCTCCACTGGAGGCCGAATCTTCTCTTGCACCTCTCCAACAGCTGGGGATGCTTTCTGTTAAATCTGGGGTTATAGTAATAGAGCAACAAAAAAAAAAGCAAAGAAGAGTTATTTGCCACCACGTAGAGACTGGAAAATTCCAAGCTACAAGAACTAAGACTGAATTGCAGAAGACAAACATGGATATTGAAAAGGACTCTCAGGGGCATTACATTAATCAAAGCTTAAAGTAACACATTGCAAGACAGTTAAATCATTGAGATGTCTGTTTTTTTACTGTCTGGGAGCAAAGAAGTATAGAATTTTCAAAAGCATAAGAACTGCTTTTGAAAGCCAAATACCACTACTTTTCAGCCATATGAGTGTGGAAGGAGCACACAGGTAATATTATGATCCTTAGATGTATCTTCCTGGCATTCATCAGGTGCCACAGGAAAAAAATCAGATTTGGTAGGGGAAGACATGTAGCAAATACATACAAAGAAATCACATTATGCTGTCTGTCTTTGCACTGAACAGATTCAATCTAAGCAGATATAACTGAGATGCATCTTACTTGCATTTCTACTGGTGAGAAAGACTAACTCAAAACTGCTTGAAAATGAACTGAGAAGGAAGTTAAAAACAGACCACTCACTACCACCCTCATCTTTATATGACAAGGCCTTATCATGTCAACATCAGTTGTTTGATGTACAGAGCAAATGCTGTTCCTTGCTGTGAACAGAAGCTGCTGTTTCTTCTGCCAGGAATTCAGGAAGTGAGTCCAATCTTCAGAGATTGCACTGCAATTTGAGGTTGAGCTGCTGAAGGAAACTCCTCATGCTCTTTGTTGCAAAAGCTTGCAAAAGTCCTTCCTTAGCAATTACTTCCTTTTGGGAATTGGTCTCAATTGATAGCAACACATTTTCTAGTCTTGCTCCACCAAATGGACACAAACTGGTGAACCAGTTTCCACTATTTTCCAAAGATTTTGGATATGAGAGGGGTGAGAATTCATTGGCTTCATCCACACTCTCATTAGAAACAGGAGGGACTCGCTTGGTCTTGTGCTCATCACTTCAAGGTTGGACATCCTGCTCCTCCTACCATCTGTCATATGGAGTGTTCATTCTTCTTGTACTACAACACCAGGAGAAGTTATGTCTGCAGACTCATGTATTGTCATGCAAATGAAAAGAGCAGTTGCAAGTATATAGGAAGAAGGTTCTATTAGGCACAGGAAAAGTCTGTCAAAAGCACAGGAAAGTGTTGGATTAAAAAAAAGGAGGGGAATTTAGCTAGCTTGCTCAAGTGGAATTAGAATGTACAACTGGAAAAGCACCTAAGGCAGCAATAGACTCCCAAGCCAAGAAAAAAGTTGGAATACTGGTATCACAGTAATAAGGTCAGCACTGAACCTTTCTAGAGTCAAAAAAAGCCCATTTAATTCTTGTCATTTAAATTAATTTAATTCAGCCAAATAGTCCTGTGATTCTATAGTGAGGATCATGATACTGTACAGGAGTAGGCTTTTAAATTATATCTGACATTGCTAAAATGCTCATCTAAATACTAGAAAGGCAAGTGTGAAATCAATCTGTTAGGAAAGTTCACAAATTATACAGCCCTTATCTCTCTGGGTAAGAAGTGCCGGGTTAGAGTGTAAATCTTGGAAAATAAGACCAAAGTTTTAGGGAATGTTTTTCAGAATATTTGGGTCATCACAAGTCTTCTCTTCATCACAAATATTCTCAAGTGAAACTGTAACTTGGTCAAAAAGGTGGTGTAGTAGGCCTGGGGGAAGGAGATAATTTTTTTTATTACATCAGACTAAATGAAATTGTTAAGAAAAATCTGCAAGTGCTGTTTTCAGCCCCTTCAAACCATCCAGTCTTTTTCCTATAGCAGTAATATGTAATTTGTCACCCAGAACATCCAGGTAAAAGTGGATGGTGAAAACTATGCTGAGAAAGTACTGAGAAGGAACCTTTTCTCTAAGATGTTTTTGCCTTCACTTATCTCTAAGAAAAGTCATTTTGAATGCTGAGCTGGGACCAGAGAATGGTGTTGAAAGGTAAGGTCAGTAAAACCAAACTTTTTTAACAAGGAAGAAAACACAGAGGTAGCATCAAATTACTCCTGGATAACAACTTACCTGACATCTATGAAAGTTTTCATGTACTGAAGCTAGAGAATTTGCAAAACACTGAGTCATCCTGCTGTTGCTACTTAGCCCGTGGCAATGGTACCTCTAAAGAAAAGCAATCCCAAGGGCTGAAACACAGTCAGAAGATGAGGCAGAGAGGTAATGTAGAGGTCAAGCAGACAGAACAGTGTCTACCTGACACCATTTCTGTACTGAAAATGTCAAAATACTATCAGCTCCCTGCTAACCACTTTATTTTACTGCTCAGCCTCCAAATTAGGCCTTTTTTTCCATATATGTAATATATATGCTTTCTGATATAACCATGCTACAAGTCCTTTCTAAACTCCAATTTGCACACCTGCCTGGTGCCTACCCCAACCTTCTCTGAGATTTTTGACCCAACTTCAACCCATCAGTTCCGACTGAGCTTCAACCTCCTTTCTGTCCAAGCACTCTTCACTCTGCTCTCCCAGGTCATGACAGGCTTAGCAGAACCCTCAATTCCCTGACTACACTAAATATAAAAGAAAAAGGAGCAGACAACTTGTGCTTGCTACTTGCCAGCTCTGCGGATTCCCTTGACTGCTAAGTTCATTCTGCTGGTTTTTGTTGTGCTGCAGATTAGAGTACAGTGTAAGGGAGGAGGGATGAGTTCAGCATATCTCTCTAGCAGAGTTAATTTGATGCTTCTGCCTCTGAAAGTGAGCAAGGTAGCAGAAGGCACTTAAAAAAAAATAAATTAAATGAGACAGGCTCCAAAAAATGGAGAGACGAGCTGAAGGTCCCTGTTCCAATCAACATCCCAAACACTTCAGAAAATTCAGAACAATGACAGGCTACCCACCTTAATCAGATATTCAGGAAGCAAGGGTCAGATTTAGGTCTTCTCGGAAGCAGCAATCAGGCTCCTGACAGGATGCAAAAACATAGCCAGAAGCAACACATCATGAAGGACCTTCCACGCAGATCTGCTTTCATCCAGAGAGCAATGCCGTTCAGTGGCCCCATCGCCTCTTGCAAAAAAGGATGAGAAATGAAACACCACACACATTGAAGAAGAGAGAAAAACAAACAAAACAACACTTAACAGCACAAAACTACAATAGCTGGTGAGGAAAGCTGTAGAAGCAGTGTCCTTTAAAAATTATTAAGACAGCTTCTTCCACTGTGTGCTGAAAAGCAGCTATCTGCATATAATGGTTGCTGTAGATAGGATTTTTCAATACTAAGGTACTGGTCGGTCAGGTGTGGCAATAAAAAAAAACTGGGGAAAGGGGTTGGACAGTGGAGTTCCAGTGTACCGAATATTTCTGTCTCACTGAGTGTGTGAAGACAATATGTACGTCAAATTTCAATATTGCATCTAAAAAGGGAAGGAATGACTGAAGAAAGAGCAAGCTAAAAAGGACAAAGAACAAAAAGGTTATGTTTTTGTACATAATCGGAGCTTGCTAATGCCTATTTAGAAAACAAAGTCTTTTGTTAATGATAGCAACAATGAAGTCAAATAAATCAATGAACAAGGCAACTGGTGCAGAGTTTACAGAATTTAAAGAAACAAACAAAAAAAAGAACAACCCCCCACATGGGAAATTACTCAACTTTCCCTGCAGAATGTTCACTGTTTAAGATTGTGTTATGTACAAATATGCCACTGAAACTTTCCGATGCCATCTTTGATTCAACACCTATATCATGCACCCTTGCATTTCTTGAGATCTTTAAGAACTTTATTTTGCCATTTCTAAAGTACTAGTTTCTAGTGATTTAATTATACGTCAGCCATGTAAGAGAACAAATCTCACTTTTCTGAAACATAATGCACATCGACATGCTGGATACATCATTCATTTCAGTCAGTCTATCAGAAAGTTGAGCAGCTGAAATGTGAAGTAAACATTCATTTGAGATAAAACTGAAATTGGTAGATTTCCATTTTAGTCACAATGCTGCACTTCGGTACTGTGATCCTTTACTACAAAATATTAGCACTCTGCCCATTGTCAAAAGTACATGCATCATTTCACTTTTAAATTTACTGGTGTTTACTCTTGTAATTCAAAATAAAGAACACAGAATTACACAGGAATGCTCAGAACAAACTGAAGATAATTTCTTGGTAGAAATACATAGAGAAATACAATCTACAGCTTCTTAGAATAGTAAGCACCTCCATATTTGTGGTGGATTGACCTTGGTGGAAAGCCATGTGCCCAGCAAAGCTGCTCTATCACTCCTCTCCTCAGCTGAACCAGGGAGAGAAGATACAACAAGAGACTCATGAAAAGGAGAGGACAAGAAGAGATCACTCACAAATTAGTGTTATGAGCAAAACACACTTGACTTGGGGAAATTAATTTATTGTCAGTCAAATGAGAGTAGGATAAAGGGGACTACAACCATATGTTAAACCACCTTCCCCTCACCTCTCCCTTCTTCCCAGTCTCTGCTTCCCTCCCAATTTCTCTACCTCCTCCACCCCAGTGGCACAGGGGGACAGTCAGTTAGTCACATGTTGTCTCTACCATTCCTTCTTCCTGAGAGACAGAACTCATCACACTTTTCCTCTGCTCCAGCATGGGGTCTTTCCCACGGGAGCCAGTCCTCCACAGAATTCTCCAAAGTGAGCCACTGTTGCTGATGGGCTCAGCCTTGGCCAGTGGCAGGTCCATCCTGGAGCTGGATAGCATTGGCTCTACCAGACATAGAGGAAGCTTCTAACAGCTCCTCAGAGAAGCCAACTCTGTAGCCTTCTTGCGACTAAAAACTTGTCATGCAACTCCAATTTTTAGGTCTAACTCATGGGAAACAGTATATCAAGGATCTGAAATTTGAGTTACAACCACAGTGTTTTAATCTAGGATGGAATTCTTAATCATCTGTTCTAAAAATTAGTTTCTCAACACCATTCTGAATAAAGTATTACATCTTCCCCCCCAAAAAACCCAATTGCTACTGAAAGCGTAAGTGATTATGGTGTTCAATATGCTCTGCTGTTGCTCTCTTAAAGACTCTAATCACTGTGTGCACATACACAAATTGTTTTGAGACTAGAAACCCTGGAGCTAAATGCTGTATCATTCCAACACTCCTTGAAAAATAAAACACAGACAACCTACAACAGCAATCTGACATTTGGGTGGCCAGTGAAATTCATTCCTTTGCTGAAACCACAATCAGAAAGATGTTATTTTCTAACTGAATGGCCCCTTTGTCATTATCCAAATAATATAAGTACTTCTGGAAAAGTAAGAGTTTGTTCAGTAAGGAATGAAACCACAATATGTTAATGACAAATGGAAATAACAAAAGGATTTCACAGTACGCTATGAATATTTCAATTTTTTAATCTATCTCCTGGTTTCAGCTGGAATAAAATTAATTTTCTCCCCAGCAGCTGGTACAGTGCTGTGTTTTGGATTTAGGACGAGAATAATGTTGATAACACACTGATATAACCATATGACATTTTGCCAAGCTGTGTTTGTACTGTGTCACAGAATCACAGAATTGTCATGGTTGGAAAAGACCTCTAAGATCACTGCATCCAATGGTCAACCAGAAAAACTAACAACCCAAAACCAACCAAACAAAAAACCCCAAATGAAACAAAACCAAAATCAAACAAACAAAACAAGCACAAAACCACCCAACAAAACAAAACCCTCAAATGTAAAACAAAAATCAACCATAAAAAATCCACCATACCATCCCACTACAGCATGCCCTGGCAGTGCCTCATCTACATGTTTTTTGAACACCTCCAGGGATGGTGAATCCACCATCTCCCTGAGCAGCCTGTTTCAGTGCCTGACTACTCTTTCACTAAAGAAATTCTTCCTAATGATCTAGTGTAAACCTTCTCTGGTGCAACTTCAGGCCATTTCCTCTTGTCCTGTCATTATTTACTTGAGTGAAGAGGCTGCACCCACCTCACTACAACCTCCTTTCAGATAGTTGTAAAAAGTGATAAGGTCTCCCCTCAGCCTCCTCTTCTCCAGACTCAACAGTACCAATTCCCTCATCCTCTCCTCACAGGCTTTGTCCTCCAGACCCTTCACCAGCTTGGTTGCCCTTCTCTGAACTGCTACAGCAGTTCAATGTCTTTCTTGTGGTGAGGGGCCCAGAACAAACACAGTACTCAAGGTATGGCCTCATCAGTGCTGAGTACAGAGACACGATCACTTCCCTTCTCGTGCTGGACACAGTTTCTGATACAGGCCAGGATGCTGTTGGCCTTCCTGGCCACCTAGGCACACTGCTAGCTCATATTGAACCATCTGGTGTTGACCAACACTCCCAGGTCCTTTTCCACCAGGCAGCTTTCCAGCCATTCTTTCCCAAGCCTGTAGCATTGCCTGGGGTTGTTGTGGCACAAGTGGAGGACTCTGCACTTGGCCTTGTTAAATCTCATACAATTAGCCTCAGCCCATTGATCCAGCCCTTCTAGATCCCTCTGAGAGCCTTCTGACCCTTGAGCAGATCAACACTCCTGCTCAATATGGTGCTGTCTGCACACTTGCTGAGGAAGCACTCTATCCCATCATCTAGATTATTGATAAACAAGACTGGCCCCCAAACTGAGTGCTGGAGGACACCACTGATGACAGGCCACCAAGTGGATTTAACTCCATTTACCACAACTCTCTGGGCCCAGCCATCCAGGCAGTTTTTAACCCAGCAAAGAGTCAATGGGCTTTTGCCTTTCTAATTTTTTCTCTGCATGACCTAATGAGATCCCTGTCCTCATCCTGAGGTGCCTGCCCCTTCTTACAAAAGAGGCAAACTCTCCTTTTTTTTTTCCCTGAGTCCCAGCAAAAGCTCCCAGTTCAGCCAGGCTGGTTGTCTTCCCTGCCAGCATCAAGGACTTTTCAGCTTCTCATACTGCCCTGCCAGCAGAAGCTGAGAGTACACAAGATGCAAGCAGATGGCACAGCAGGGACAGTTGACCCAAATGAGCCATAGGGGTGCTCCATACTATATGACATCATGCCCAGTATATAAACTGTGAGGAATGGGCCAGGGGACACTGCACCTTGAGGACTGGCTGGGCATCAGTCAGCATGTGGTGAGCAACTGTATTGTACATCACTTGTTTTGTATATTCTATTATTTATTATTTTCCCTTACTTTTCTGTCCTGTTAAACTGTCTTTATCTCAAACCATGAATTTTGCTTTTTTTTTTTGTTTTTTTTTATTTACTTTTCCCTCCCCTACCCCACCGGGCCGAATGTGGGCGGGAATTAGGCGCTGGCTGGTACTTTGTTGTTAACTGGGGGTGAACTTTG
>JANHFX010011509.1:6425-28116 GCA_027560015.1 Chloroceryle amazona
GGGTTTTTTTCTGACATACAGCAATCATGCTGTGAAATGAGTTAAACATTATTACTCAAAGTATTTCGAAAGTCATTTTTAGAAAGGTAAGAAGAAGGTAACAGTACTTCCATTGAAGAAACTTGAGTGTTTGTTTCAGCTGCCAAAACAGTACATGACATCATCTCTTCTTGACATTTTGTCCATTCATTCTATCTTGTTGATCATGAGCAATTTGGGGTGGTAATGCTTTCTCAACCTCTTAATGTACTAGGATCTGCCCTAATCTTAGGCCAGCAGTAATTGTTCCACCACAAAAGTAGAGAAGTACTTTAAACTCATCATTCACTTCTGTGAAATTCAGATCTTGTTTTCCACAGACAGCTGCAACATCTCCTCAATACTGTTGTTTCTTTAGGAGACTCACCTTGTTTCAGAAAAAGTTTTCCATTTCATTTTTTTGTGTAATGCTCTGGCCATGTCCTTACACAACTCCAATCTACAAAACAAGTCTCTAAGGACACATTATCTAAAGACAGTACCATACTGGACTACACACAAATTATTATGTACAGAATTGTTCTATATTTTATATTGTTCTATACATTTGTGGTTGGTTGAGCTTGGCCAGCATCTAAACACCACATAGTGGCTTGCTCACTCCCTGCCCCTAACGAGACTGGGGAGAGAAAAGGAAGAGAAAAAGTGACAAAAGTCATGTGTTAAGGTAATGGCAATTTAATAAGTGAAGGAAAGAGGGGGAAAAAAAAGCCCCAAGGGATGCAAGCCAATACACATCCAGTCTCACTGAGTCGTGTATACCTTATTACTATTGTACAAAGCACATTAAAGCTTAAAATTTTCCTTAAATAATGTGAGGCATGGCTTCTGCCATGAGATCTGCACCACCACGAGACTGGTATCTAGATATACATAGCTACAGTGCTAGCATCAGACTTTTGTTTTTCTTGTAGCCATAAAGTTATATAATACTATAAACAGTAACAACAGAATGTGTATATAAACATGGTAACTATGAGGGCAGTTTGACTTGGTCATATGGCATTACTTGGGGCCATTGATCAATTTGTGTCAATTCCAAGATCAACTAGTGTCAGAGCTTTTTGGGATACAAAGAACTTATAAATAGTGTGTTGTCATGATCTATGTGTCACCACGGCTTCTTTTAATGATTATGACCTTTCAAATGAAAGAAGACCTTTGTCTTTATACACCTCAAAACTGACAAAAGATACAGTACTAAAAAGTTTGCTGAAACCAAAATTAAAAACTATTATCTTATGAATAAATATTTTGAGTTGTATAAATAAAATAAAGAGGCTTGTGAGGGAGATATTGTAGAACTGTGTGCAACCCAGTAGATGTAATATATGCTATATAACCATTTGGAGTTGCAACATAGAAAATGCAACAACTGCTACTGATTAAAAAGGGCTGCATACTTTAAGATCATGTTAGAATTTTAAGCACTTTTTTTTGCTGTTTGTTTTTTTTTTTTCCTGGTCAGACCAGTAGTGACTGCACTGGTCTAACAAGACATGGTTTAGATTTTCTTTTAGTAATTAATCATAGATTCCTATTCTAGTTGGCTTGTAGCAGCTAACCGTGTCCCACAGGAATAAATCTGACAGTAACATCTAAGCTGGGAAAATGGCTTTACTAACAAAATATCCCCTAGATTTGACACCAGAGAAAAACAAAGAGGAAAGATCAAATCCTAGTATTGCTAGTATTCTGCATTGATTTCATTGCAGGCAGTTTGTATCACCTATGTATGCTTCTAAGTTTAGAAACAAGCAATTCTAAAATACACAGTGGGAAATGTTTTAGTTTAAAATCCTACACTTATCTTCAGAATGTGTTGGATCAATTTCTTAATCAAAGAACAATATTATACTGGCTTCTGTACAATCGCCAACAAAACCTGTGTTGGTTAACTCTTAGGTTTTTGTTATTTTCAGTTTGGAAATGGATCTTCCTAACTCCATTAAAGACCTGTGTGGATGTGACATTGAACATTTCTGTAGTAAAGTATTAATTGACATATAAATGAAATGTCTAATAAGGAAACAATTTAGCACATGAATACACTAGTTTATGATGGATGGCAATATATCAACAGAAAAAGCAGCTTAAAATCATAGAGAAGCTATCATATTTAAAGGCACTTATCCAATGAAAAAGTGTATATTAAAACATTATTACAACTTGATAATGTGAAGAAGGCAGGTTCAAAAGTAAATGGTCTCAGAGTGTGATTTGAAAGTTCATAAAATAGGTTTAGTTTTCACATAATGGTGTGTATTTCACATATGCTGTGTATTAAAACTACTCATGTTCTCAAAGTACAACTCCTCTATATGTATGATATACTGTGATTATATGGAACATGTACGCTTGCATATCAAGATCTATTAGTTGCAATTGTCTCTTCCCTTGATTTTTTTTGTTTAATTATTTTTATTTTATTTAAATTGCTACTAAAAATTATTCAGGCTCTTTCTGGTACCTTCCTTTCTGGAACTCTGAACTAAGAGGCAATCATAATGGAGTTGCAGTTTCTTGTTTCCACTATTTTTATTTTTTATTGCTATCAGTTTGTTCATTTATCATAAATCTCTTCTGCAGTTTGGACACACCAATCAAATTTACTTAATAAGATCATAAAACTATTGTCTGACAATGATTGTATGTTGTCTGAATTTTTTGAGGGAATGCGTAGCTGTGCATTTACATTTTCCCTTTACACCAGTATACAGATGTTCAACTTCCAGCCTAATCATCTATATCTGAGACAGATCTCCTTACTTTAAAAATTTGGGAAGCTGATGTAATTTGAAGGGAAAAAAAAGGCAGTTGATTGTATTTTTCTATTGTTCAGTACATCTTCTACATGTTGCAGGAGCCAATTTACTATGGGACCAATTCAAATGCTTCAAAAACGTGTTGTGATATATCTGGGTTGTTTGCTTTTTTTTCATAGTGTGTGCTTTTCTACTTGGGGGTCTCTCCTCTCTTAATCTAGTTCCTTCTTTGAGCTTGGTCCAAGTTGCCCTAGCTCCCTGACTAGAATATTTCAAATTTCTTCATTTCTGTACTTGAGATAGGTCTATGTACAGGATATTTATTGAAAATAATGTGGATGAAGAGACCAACACTTGAATCAAAAAAATGGGACAAATTTCATTGTACCTCTCCCTAACTTTGTGGTAGCATAATTTTGGTTTTAATAATTACATTTTAGCAAAATAGAGAAAAAACATTAGGTTGGGAAGTGGTAGAAAAATTGACAAATCTTGGAATCAGATGAATCTGTCATGCTTTCTTGAAATATATTAGCAAATGCTCTCTAATGACTGTATTTTGAATACACTGGGAGCTGTACCGTACACGTAGCCAATAAACAGGCTTCATAATTCTGCAGTCAGTCTCTATGAGATGAAGGCATTCTGCAGAAAAAGAATTTTCAGGAGTTCATCAGCTACTGGTGAGAGATAGTGTAATAAGATGAGCTCCACATACAGCGATCGAAAGGAAACCTTATTCCCTCATTTTAAACTCAGCCAAGGTGTCTGCGTTGACAATCACAGTTCTGCTTGAGTCATGACAGTTGGATGTACTAGGAGGAGCTTCTGCCTGTGAGTTACTGCTCTTTGTCTTTCAGCCAAAAAATTTTAAGTAAAATAGTCTTGCTCTGCTTTTGACAAAATGCTTTTGTCATAGTTGCATGAATATCGAAGCAAAATAACTTCAGTTATACAACCAATGATTTACACAAATGCTTAGTGTTCTTTAAATGAACGAGACAACTTTGGAAATAGGAGAGGTAGGAACTTGAGCCATCAGTTCTTTGTTGTGCAGTTTGGCTCATTTTCTGCTCTGGAAGTTATTATTCAAACTCAGTACTTGTGTGGTGTTGGAGAACAAAAAACAAAATCAAGTTTGGATTCCATTCAGGTCAACAGAGTCTTTTCAGCTGGCTGTTTCATACTGTTTCATACTGTTTCTTTTATTCCAGTTGTAAGTAAACAAAGGAGAGAGGCCTCACCCCTGCTGGGCTGCTTCTTTCCTGTTAACCAGAAGTAAATTTTTTTGTCTGGTCATCTCACTATTTTTCCTAGGTCTTTACAGGAGGTTTACTGAATCTTGGAAAACCCTTTTTTTTTACACTCCAGACAATGGTTCTCCTTTCGTATTGTTTAAACCTTTAAAACAAATTTATTTAAATAGTATTCGTCAGTTTTGCTGGATTTTTTTTTTTAAGCTGCAAGCATCTTTGGTTTAGCAATGTATGCCACATTTCAGAAATTTCAACAGAAAAATTGTCCTTTATTGTTACTGCCTTTACTAGTCACTAATAATAGTAGTAATGAAAATAAAGGCAATTTAATTATGCAGTATTAGCAGCATCAGAGATCCTGTCAGGGTCTAGTTCTTGCTTTAACTGAAAATCTCCAACAGTAGAAATGGGGTCTGGAATTGAGGCTTCTACTTGGCACACATGCTTCAGACTTTGTCAAAGCCAGGTCTCAAGAACAATTGCAGTTCTGGTTTGGCACCTGATCTTCCCCAACCTGAGCTGCTATCTGTTTAAAACACCTATTCTTTGCTAAAAACAGGCCTTGCAAAGAACCGCCTGGCCTGGCTTGTTCTTCTGTATGGACCAGCTGCATACAGAATACAATCCTTCCTGTGCAAGCCAGTAATAATATTGCACTGGACTTTTGTGCTCCAAGAGTGTGCTTCTTGTCAGCACTGAATAGCCAATACTGTAATGATTTTAATTGTAGAAATTACATTGGGAAGAATTGGTAGCCAGAGCAGTTTTGAATTATCAATTTGGAAACAAAATTTCAGGTTTTGAATATAGAGGTATACTGGTATTTCTTCATGCAATGAGGTATAAATAAGCTTCTAAAGGATGTCTGCTTGACCATAGTAATGCCTGGCACTTCTGATTTTATTTTAAGAATATTTTTGGTAGAATGGATCAGGGAAGAATTTTTAATTGATTCTGCAGAATCTGCTTCATGTTAGTGCTGCCAACATTATGGATATAGTTATTTTGCTAAAGACATATAAAAGAATTGCAGCTGTATTTAAGAACACTTTCTGTTTTCATTCATTCATATTCTGTGTTCCAAATACCAAGTTATTTAATATTACAGCACATATCTTACTGAACCAATAACACAGAATGAAGATAGTGCCCATCTTAAGGAGCTTAGTCTAAACAATACTGGTTTTGCCATAGTGTTCGCACTTCAAGAAAAATTATAAAGGAGTAATTTTTGCTTGCATCTTCTAGGCCCTAACCGGAGAGCTACAGCACAGTGTACAAGAGCTGAGGACAAAAATCAAACAAGCAAAAAGAATTGGAGAATTAAAAGCATGCAAAAAGAGTCTTTCCCAAGAGTCTGTTCAGTTGGCAGCGTCTATCCTTAATGTTTCAACCACGGATCTTGAGGAGATACTAGAAGTAGAAGATGATGAAGTAAGTTATTTTAAAGACTTTCCAGTTAAAAAGGGTCTAGATCAGAAGACACTGTATATTTCTGTTCTTGGGGAAAGGATTTCCAAGTAAAGACTGGAATTTCATTTTGCAGCATCCAGCACACAAAGAACAGAGCAGTGGGATTTAAATAAAAAGGTCAGGCTAGAGACTCATAAGGTGGCAGGACTTCATAATGCATAAATAAAATATAAATACACTGTTTTGAGCATGTAGATGTAGAGCTATTATCTGAAAATCCTTAGTTTCCTTTTTCTTGAGACATGTGTCAGGGTTATACATTTTAAATAGACTTTCTGCATTAATGAAAACAAAATCAGAATGTGGCTTGTTGTGCCAGACTGATTCCTTTGATGCTTCCTTTCTTGAATTGTGATACCTATTAAAGGTATTTCTAGTAGACAGATAGTTTCTGGAGGAATCCATTACCTATTTTTGTTGATTCTATCGTATATTTTACTATGAGATATTTGATAATGTTTCATCAAATCACCCTTTATTAAATAGATATGGTAATAGGCTTTCTAATCCATATTTATTTAGACCTGATCAAATAAAAGCCTGTACACTTACTTTAATAAGAGTGTCTAGGAGATGACCATTAATGGGCTGTAACAGTACTCTGATAGTGACAAACATTTAGCCTTGTTGGAGCTTTATATTACAAAAGTCACAACAGAGACTTTTCATGTTGGTTAAATAAAGGTGCATTTTATGTACCTGCACTGATATGGATTACATTCATGAATACAAATAAAATGGACCAATCTCTGCCCTGTTTACTAACATTTATACACCCCTGTAAAATGATTCACTTTAATAGAATTGTTCCATGCTTGCCTCATTCTCAAAAGTAATTTTCTACATACTGTATCTTCTGTTGTAATTGCTGTTGTGAATATATGTGTAAAACACACAAATATACTTCAGTATAAATAGAGAACAAAGGTAAAATACAAGTGAAGAATTTACAGTACAGAAATTTAGATACATATTCCATTTATGAGCATGTAGACTCAGGACCCTTACCTTGAAATTGTAAAATTTACACATCAATCACACATACTTCTGTATGTTCACGTAAAAAGAACATGGCATGCGTGTTTCCAGGGACATGCACAGACAAGGATAGATTTATAAATTTAGTAGAGGCCTCATACTTGGTGGATATGCTTTGTATACCTAGTTTTGCAATTTTAGTTTCCACTCCCATGTGCTGTTTATTTAATGAATATCCAGTTACATGTTGCATTTATTGTTCATTATGTCCTTCTCTGGTGGTGTCAAAATATTGACTCTGTGTTACAAATTTCCATTTTCAGGAAACAGCAAAGACAAAAATGGAATTTGAAAAAGACAAAGAATGGCTGCAGCATGTACAGAAACTTCTTGAATCAGAGGTGCTTAATTTATATCTTTCCTTAATGAATTATTACTTTATACTCCAAGTAGCTAAGTGGTTTTAGGTTGTAATTAATCCACTGCATTTATAATTATGTAGCCATTTACGGTCTCAAATTACACTGTGGTAAATGCAAAACCTTTGTTTTGTAGCATTTCCTTACATAAGAGTCACGGGATAAAACTGGGAGAAGTTAACCGAGGATTTGTGATAGCTAACTTAACAGCTGAAATGAGAGAAACAATGCTGGAGAAAACCAGCACAGATCTTTGCAAATGTGTTAATTGAATTATTGAAACAGTGTGTAGTGCGTGCTAGAGTGAAGGGGATCTGTTCTCTTATGCCTCTTAGGAAAAAGAGATTTTTTATTATTTGCCTTTAAAGTTAGTAGTTGATATGGACACCTGAGGAGTTCATGGGTTTCAGTGACCTTTTACTGTGGATCTGTTTCCAGTCAATTCATGTTTTCCTCATAGCCAGACAGCTGTTTATTATCGTGTCTTCTCGCATTCTCTACAATATTTTCTACTGAGACCTCGAGCAGCTTGTTAGTGGGAAGTAAATATTGATTTGGCATCCTGTCAATGCAGAAAGAATGAAAAAATTTCCACCAGAGGCCCCTCAAACATTTTCCTATCGACATTTTCTGGGCAGAGAGGAAAGCTGCATAGAGGATGACAAGTCTGAGACTAGCAGAAATCCCTGAGGGGTCCATTGAGACTGCTGCTGTGACCTGTGTGATACTTTTTCTTCTCTTTCAAGTTTTTTTTTTAATACACACAGAGTCTGTTGGGATGCTCCCCTCTTGTAAGTGATCAAGGGCAGTTTATTGGCAGGTGAGAGCCCTGCTTTTCTAGCCATAGTCAGCTTTTGTTTGGACATCACTGACAATATACCCTGACTCCTGAAACTTTTCCATTATATTTTAGTTGTCTCCTTTATTCACATGATGGGTAGCTGAAAACAAATACAATTTTATTTCTAAATCCAGTGTTCCTAATGCATATTTACTATTATGGATCCATTAGCAATGTAGTTAATTTCAGTTAAGAATGTGAATGATTGAAAATATTTTGAGAGCTGTTTCACATTCAGATTTATATATTCTATCATTAATAGATTTTGTTTCTAGATTATGTGCTATGACCAGATTTTTATGAAATGACAATCTTTTCCTCTTTCATTATCAAAACTTTCTACCATTAAGACTGCTTAATTGCTGCAGTGGAGGATGGAAATACCAGTTTGCTTTTACTGGCTTTATTAGGAATGCTGGTGTTTTGATTTAATCTCGCAGTGTTACATGGAATTCAGCAGTAAAAGCACAAATATTACTGTTCACTAACTTACCTTTATTTTAAGATTTTTTTTTAATCTATATATTTCAAGATTCTGTACATGTTACTGAATCCAAAATAAGAATCAGAATTGTGGAATACAACAAATAATTCTTATTCTGTTTTGTTCTCATTCTTTGATAAATCATTCTAAAAATCCTAAACAGAACTGTATCACTTCTCTTCATCTGATCAGACAACAAAAAACAGGGCACCAAGAGTAAGGGGGTTGTTGACTCTCTAACCAACTATATTAGGATTGCAAAAGTTGGCTAAGGATAGAGCTCATTGCTTTTAGCCATGTAAGTTTGTGTACAAGCTAATAATGGTTTTCAGTGATTTTTGCTCCATCGTGTGGGGTTCCTCAGGAGGAGCTCTAAGGATAAAAGAAATTGTCAAGCTGACCAGCTTTAGACTTGCAAGGGCATTACTGCTTTTTTGGGAGCAGCCAGCTCTGCTTTTCATTTCTGTCCATGCTACCTCACATGGATGGAAATTGCTAAGATTTCTTGGTCTCTGGCATCAGCTCATGGAATAGCTCTATGCCATTTAGAATGCTTAATTTGTGTCTTGTAGAGAGTTTGGTTGTAGCTTCCTTTAGTAGACATCGGTAGTATTTCTGATGAGAAAACTAAAGCTCATGGTGAAGTGAAAGCTTTCAGTCGGGACTGCTCATAGAGACTGCTTGCTTACAGGGTGGTAAACTGTGTACCCGTTTGCATCTTGAACAAAGATGTAGGCTTGCCTTTTTCTGTTACTCTGAGAAAATGTTCAGTGGAAAATTGCATCAGATCACTTAATATAGCAATTTGATATAGTGTCTTTTTGTGCCACTGAGCCAGGACTTTGGAACATAATTGCACAGCAGTATTGATCTAATTGCCTAGGTTTATTTGTGGACTCCTAATTATTGACTGGAGGTAAATTTAATGGAGAAACCTTTATGAACACTGGGAACTGCTGGTATTGCTGTTATACATAATGAACTGCATCATATCCCTTTAGATTATTCTTCAAGCTAATTTTATTCCTCTGTGACAGTACAATAACATTTAAAATGTCATAGACATTTTATTTTTATTACTGACATATGCCATTTTACCACTGCATTAGAATTTTCAGGGGGACTGAGGTAAACACTAGTTGCTTTTTACTGTCATTTTATAGATTCCCCTAAAGTATAATAGTAAAGGATAGCACGCCTCTGTTTTACACTTCATCTGTACATTTATTTTCCATATTCTTTACTTTACTTGAAAAAGTCTAATTTCTGTTACCTTGACAACAATATCAGTATTTCAGTGATATATATTTTTGCATTCCTGAGCCTCATAGACTCCAGTCAGAGTTTGTGTCCTTATTTTATCAACTACTATAGAAACACAGGTGGAGAAACTACACCACTGCTAAGAAGTGTACTGATTGAGACATTTCTGGATCAGGATGTTATTATATAAATAAGAATCATGTAATCAAAAAGTACACTCATGTTCTGAATTCTGCAGAGCTGGTAAAAATAATTTATTGTCTAAACCTATCCAAACCAAAAAATCATTTACTGTCTACATCTTTAATGGCCGACAAGTGTTTTTTCATTTGCCTTTTTGTACATTAACACCCAAAAACTATCACTGAACTCTAAAAAAAACCATCTCAGTAACTGACATTAAGAAAGAAGGTAGAAGTTTCTTTTGCCTATGAAGAACCTGTATGTGGACACAGTTCACGGGACTGCATGTAGATATCTGCTACCTGCACAGGGGTATCTGACTCCTGTATAGAGTCATCAGACTGATTAGGCATCAGTGATTGGACATGGGAGAGAAACTAGGTATCATGTTATAGACCATTAAGTTTTTAGCAGTTCATGGTATATGGGAGAGAACAACTACGTTCTCTGTATGTCTCTGTGTTTACAGCTTATGTGGCAAGTGATGAGGTTTCTTCTACCTTCTCCTTCACGTCTGTATGTGTCTTATTACTTGAACCTGGAACAGTATAGTAGCAGTCTCTTTTTATAATCATAAAAAAACAAAAACAAACAAACAAACAAAACAAAAACAAAAACAAACAAAAACTCAGCAACCTCCTCTATCTTTTCTTCATTACAGGAAACATATAGCTAAACTAAGAGGATGACTTCACATGACATAGACAAGGTTTCTTGCACCACCCAAGGCTTTTATTTATTATAACTGATTGTAAGGAGCAGCATGTCAGAAGAATCCATTAGTAATTCTGCATGTGAGTGCAGCATGTTAGAGCAATCCAGATTACTGCCTGAAGTCTCCCAGAACTAATTTTTGGTAAAATACCAATCATCTGTTAACTCTTCCAACTATTGTACCAAATAGCAGCACTGATTTAGCATGTCCTTTATCAGATATAGAACAGCATTTGCCTTCTGTTCCTCCCCATGGACTCTTTGCATTATCACATTTCACATAAACAAAGCTTTCTAATAAAATCTTTCCTCTTATGACCTCATTATGAATCTACAAATCATAATCCAATGGTGAAAACTTCTGGAAAAACTGCCTCCCCTCTGTTCTGTGGGAACTCTGTAGGCATGTGTGTTATACATCTTTAGATCAGGGATTGGAACAGTATATTCACTCTTCAGCAGCAGGGATTTTCCCCAACTCCTTTTTAGGATTTGCACTGGCTTCTAAGTACAGGACAAGAATAAATGTCCTCAAGTTACATCAGGGGAGGTTTAGGTTGGACATTAGGAATAACTGCTGTACCGAAAAGGTTATCAAAGACCAGACAGGCTGCCCAGGGAAGTGGTTGAAACGCCATCCCTGGATGTATTTAAAAGCTGTCTAGATATGGTGCTCAAGGATATGGTATAGTAGTGGCCCTGGTAGAGTAGATAATGGTTGGACTTGATGATCTTAACGGCCTTTTACAACAATAGTGATTCTGTGATTTCTTCTGGTGTCAGCTGGGAATGCGCACTAACAGTTGTGGTTGTTTCCTTTTGAACTTCTTGGGTTGCAACTCACCTCTTTGCTTTCATTAGTCTCCCTCCAGCCTGTATCTGTCTTTCCTTCTCTTTGAACAGGTCTCTGTTCATTGCCTGTCCTCTGCTCACATGCACATGTGTATTCACACCTGTGCACACTCGTTGCCACCATCACCAGGTGTTTCAAGTGCCTGCACCTTAAAGGCCATACCAGTGCTGTCTGAACCATATCTTGGGCACCATTAGCACTGATACCAAACCATCAGAAAGTAAACAGTATTTTCTTGTCATTACAAGAATAAGAGGTCAGTCCTCTGCATTGTCATTCCATTATGGTATAAATCTATGCTTTCTTTCATGCACACAGACAAAAAAAAAAAAAACACATTACATCTCATTTCATGGACTGAAAACAAGGAAGAGACTAGCCTGATTACTTAGGACAAGAATATAGACAGGCAAATGTATATTTATGTAATCGTACATATACAGCCATCACAAAGCAGAATGGGCAAAGAAAAATAGTGAACTGAAACATTTCTCTAGTATTTTTTGATAAACTTTTTCTTTATAGTCAAATTAGTACATTTTGGTCATTATAACCTGACTTAGTTCAGGATATTCTCTGTGGTTCACTTAAGTCAATCTGAGGCAGCTCTGTGTGTATTTATGCCCTGTTCTGAGTCATGCCATGTAAGGTTGATAAATATTGCTAGTTTATTTTTCACAGAAGGAATCTCCATTAGAAGTATACTCAAGATCATAATAAATAGGTGAGAGAAGCTGAAAGAACTGTCAGCATTCCTGACTCTTCAGGATCACAGTATCTTGCAGTTATCTGTACATGAAAATATTTGTCTAGTAAGTTGTGTTAGGAATATGACGTTTAATTCATATGGCTTTCTAGTATCAAAGAAGAAATCTGCAATTCTTTTAAAAAATAAATAAATAAAACTATTTAAATCCACATGTAGTTTGCACTCTCAAATTCGCTGTAGATTCCTGTAGACATATAAAAGTCAATTAAATACTACTTCTCTTAAAGCATACCATAATGTACTGATGTAGAATCCCTTTCATTGTTAATGCTTCATGTTCATATAAATTGGTTGTGGCACAGATAACTGGGAAACATTTGAAGGAAGTATCATTCTGTATTAAAATATATAATTATCAGTGGTATAAACAAGCTTTCGCTTCTTAGGTGTGCACTTTGCACTCACTGAATTCCCAAAGCCTTCCCCAAGCATATGGCAGGTTTTGAATCTGGGATGAATACTTTGGAGTAGAGACATCTTCAACAGTTGTGAAGTTCTGAGGAGGAATGTAGAAGGATGTTTCCCAGGATAGCTACAGAGACATCATTAAAAGTAGATCTGACAGGCTTCTATTAAAGATGAAGACTGTAGAGATTATCCAGTTCTGGGTGTCTATGTGGAAAGAAAACCAGATAAAAACATACAGCACTTCCTTTGAAACCAAAAAATGTTGAAGGAATGACATAACGTTCAACTTTCAAATGATCTTGATTTAAATGAATGACTTAAATTGAAAGAGTTCTTGAAATAACAGTTTGCTATGACATGGAAGCCACAGAGATTAGTGAGCAGCAAGTAAAATGTAACTAGAATTTTATGAGCCAGAGACATCAATAAGAAACCATTCTTCTTGGGCACAACATTAAGGAGGTGAAATATATCAGAAAAGAATGTAGTCAAGCTAGACAAGAAGAATTAGAGACTTAATGTAATGGTATGGTGTTCTCATAAAAAACATATTTAAACAACGAAGGAGAGCAATTAGAGTGAGCAGGATGATAGAGTCAGTGTTTTTAATGTGCAGTAGCACAGAAGTGTTAACAAAATTCTAGATAAGATTGTCTTACATTACTCTGATGGGTGAATTGAACCCCTCTCTTCTCCAAAAAATTATCATAGTAGCATACAGGACAAAGCTGACAGGTGTAGATGGCTGCTAGAAAATTCCTACCATGGACAAAAATTATTTATGACAGATCTCCATCTGTCACAAATAACTTCCGTCTAAAGTAGGACAAATAACTTTTGTCTACAGTAGGAAGGCTATGGCCATGTCTGGCCAGCAAGTACCAGCCCTTCAAAACCACCTTTCCTCTAGAAAAAGGCAATAATGCATATTATCATCCTTCTTCTCTAACTGCAAAGTGAACTGTTGAGCAAGGTGTAGGATTGCCATTACAGTCACCTCATGATAGATGCTTGCTGTTAACAAGATTTTCCTTGCTACCAATTTAGATTATTTTTTCTAACTTGTTAGTAATGAACAGACATGAAACCATTTGTATTTGATGGAATTTTACATCTGGGGTTGGTTGGCTGGTTTATATTTTCTGTTTCTTTTATCCAGGAAGCAGGCAGTACTCTATCTGGTATAAGCACTATACAGTTTTGACTTTAATATGGAATAAAGATGTAAAAAAATCAGAGCAGTGATACTGTAGAACTTGAGAGTAGTTCTAAATGTATAAGTATTGCTGTGACCTACAGTTATGAAAAGCAGAAGAAGCTGGTTATTGGCCTGTTCAACCAACAGCTGTATTTTATTTACCCAGTTTATTTCTGGTGGCCTTATTAAGGTCAAATAATTTCTCCTTCTGAAAAGAGTGTCAGCTCTTACTTTTGGTTTAGGACTGACCCCTCTGTCGCCACTGGTCTCACTGGGAGTTAAAAAAAGCTGACAGAGCTCTATGAAGCTAACAGAGCTCTATGAAGCTGACAGAGACTTTCCAAGGGTGAACAAAACCTGTTTGCTCTCCTCTATCACAGCACCAACCACTCTCTGGATGGAGCTGCAATGAGTACTGTTTTGTACCACCTTCAAAAGTACTTCCCAGCATAAGGTTCACTGGTGCACCAAGCCTGTGAAAGACACCCTCTTTGAGCGTTAACTCAATGACACTGGAAAATATCCCAAATCTCTTTCTTTGAAGACATCGATTGTGCAAATACATTTTTTGTATCAGAGTAACTATGAAGGAGGTTTTTGCTTTTCTCTGTAAATAGAGTTTTTTGATACCATGTTTTAGATGAGCAAGATGTTTATGTGGTATCCAGATCAATGCAACTGGAGCTTTTTGAGTTTTGGGGTTTAGTTTGGTTTGGTTTTGTTTGTTTGTTTGTTTACAAGTTTTCATGTGTGAATGTAAAGCAATTGTCCCACCATTAAGAGCTGTACTGGTGGTCTTGTCTCATCCTCTTGAGCATAGTGAACATACACTACCATTTCTGCATGCCCTAGAGATGACTGTAACCTTTTATTGATCAGCTGATTGAAGATAAATGACAGAGATGCTGGTACTGCAGTTTACATCATTAACATGGTCAGTAAAGCATGAATTGTTCAATAAGGCATTTATCTTTTTTCATTTTACTCTGTTCTTTTATCATTTTTATGATAGAGAGCATATTTTCAGACACTGCTAGTCAGGTGAACTTTAAAGATCCAATGTGTCCATGTTTGCTAGCTGCCAGAACCAAGTGAAATCTAATAGTTTAAAGCTATTTAATAAATGTTTTTCACATCAAGAAAAATAAAGATCAATGATCATTTTTATTACTACATTTCTTTTTCAGTTTCCTTTTGCCTCATATTTAATGGATGCCATAATGGAAAAATTAAATGAGAAGAAGAAACTGGTAGAGGAGTACAGTTCTCTTATGGAACACACTGTATGATATTGTCAAGACCTATCTTTGAAAAGTGTCTAAAATGTGTGTGCTGTTTCCTCATGTCTTTTCACATAAAGAACTGTCAATATGCATGCTCAATACATAAGTACAAACTGTGAACTAATTAATTGTTGAACAAGAGGAATTAATTGCGTTCCTGTTTAGAAAGGAGTGTGGTGTTTGATTCCAGTAGACAAAAAATTGCTGCAAATCAATGCAAAGTTAAAAATTATTTTCCTTTAAATGTGTTAGCAGGGAGAAACAGTGGAGGCTTCAGAGATAAAAGATGTTTTTGATACGACCAATACACATCTGTACAATTCAGAAAGTACAAAAAGTAGCTCAACAACTCCTGGTTGTACTAGTCAGAACAGCAGAAGTGGGATTTACAAAGAAACTGGAAATATTATTGGTATTTTGAATACTTAATGTCTTTTAGCTTCCTTGTAAATCCCAGCTTTGTGATACATGCTGCATAAAATGACATGCTTTCTTCAGCTTGGGAAAAAAAAAAAGAAAAAAAAAAAAAAACAACAAAACAAACCAAATAAAAAAACAAATAAAAAAACACAACAAACAAAAAACACAAACACAACGAAACACAACAAAATGAATACTTGTAGAAAAAAAGTATTCAATGTAGAGTAATACACCTGGGGAAAGCTGTATTTTCTTCTGAGATGGAATGTATTGTACACAATATATTTATTTGTATTTAAAAAATTTGATATACAAAAGTTATTTCCAGTGTGGGGTCTTTTCACCAGTAGTCCCAGTTCTTTCTCAGCTACCATTTATCACTTTCCTTGGGAAAATGGTATAGAGTTTTAGTCAGTTGTTTCCACCAAGTTTTCTCTGGCAGTACCAACAAATAATTGCTGCTTCTTCAAATCTTAAGAGCTTCTCCTTCTGGACCAACTCATCTGGAAAACTGAAAGACTCAAGTTTCTGAATTCATATAGTAATAATATTTAGCACTTATATGTGGCTTTTCATATATGGAAATCAAGTTCCATTTGGCCTAAGTTCATTTAAACAGAAAAGTTTTCTTCATGTCAAACCAGTGCTTTTCCTAGTATTGTCACTGTGCTTCTTTAAATTTAGGGAGTTTACTATTTGTTGTCTAAGAAAAGGATGAGGAAGGTACCACTAAACTTCTGCTCATTTACACCTGGTGATAGCATGAGCTTGAGAGAATTTTTGTTGGAATTCCTGAAAATCATGCAAATTTATTCCACCTGCACAACTTAAGATCTGGAACTACCTCTTTATAAAAAACAAAACAAAACCCCAAAACCAAAACCGCATCTTTAGGCATGGTTGACCACTACCTTTTCCAAAGCAAAACATAAGGGACATATGAAACTTATCAGATGACATACACAAAGCAGGCAAGAGGAAGCCACACCAGTGCAAGGGAATTGAGCTGTGGAAATGTTTGCCTCAGGATTTTACTGAAGCTAAACATTTACACGGGCTCCAATGCCAGTAAAATTATGCCAATAAAAATTACGGAAGACAAATCCATCAAAGTACATGGAAACCATGTTCATATGATTTTCAGTAATTCCAGCAAAAATGTATTTGAAAATATTTTCAACATAATGTCTATTACTAGGTAGTGTAATAATTTCATGAGGCCAAAGGTCTATGAAAATGAGTCCCTTTGTCTTCACTTCCATGCTTCAGGAGACTTGGCTGTGAAGGTGCTCATCTTAGTGACTGCTGATGTGTTGTCTTGGTTGAAGAGCAGGGAACGTCAGCTAATTCATGTCAAAACAAAGAACTTTTGGAGACAATTTCCCAGATTAGTACCTTTTTTCTTTTAACTTCCTTAAATGTCTTGTTGTCTATATCTCCTAGGCATCTAGGTATGGAGAGAGCTCTTTTCTTTGACCAAGAGTAAACAAGAGTAGTGAATACTGCAGAATCAAATTATCACCTACTTCTCCTGAAGACAGAGAGAGCAAAACAAAATCCATAAACCCAGGTGGAGCCAGAATTATCACCATTTTTTCAAAGAATGGAAAATACAGCAGGTATTATTTATTTGCAGATGTTTCCCTTGTGCATCATGTCACACGAGACCCAAAAAATGCTCTGCAAAGAAAATCAATTATCCATAAATTACTGTGGCCTAGACCTTAAGGATGGGATTCATTTTATCCTTCTTCTGAAAATGATTAGGTTTAGTAAGCCTGATAAGCTTAATTTGCCAAAGCATTATACAGAGACTCTGCCAAAACAAGTCCTGCAGGATGTACCTCAGTTAGAGGTACTTCTCTTTCCCTTCATCTGAGTCTTCTGCAATTGTCTGCCACTTGTCGGATGAGACTTTAACTCCTTCCAGTAAATGTTCACTTGCTAATGTGTGAGCCTGCACAGCAGCCATCAGCGGTCCATGGAAGAGGCAGATGAGGGTTCACTCTAGGAAAGCAAGCAAGTTACTAATAGCAGCAGCACAGATCAATCAAGCCCCAAGCTGACTGCGGGGGAATTCCACATACCCTTCCAATGAAGGAAAAAACTTCCTCACTTGGTCCAGCAAAAAGTCTTTAGAAAAAATCACTTAAAGGACTTTTTGACCTATCTTATAATCATGGGCAACAAAGCAACGCAATGTAAGGGGATTTCCATCAAATTAATTTATTAGCAATTAACAAGCTCTTAATTAATGATTTTGGTATTGAGAAAGCAAACAAATAAGCAAGTGTTTATATGTGTGGTCCCACACAGGCTGCCCACAGCTGCCACCAACACAAGCCAGCAGTGACCAGCATACTACTACATGGATGCTCTTGTCACTTCTGCCCACATACTAACTTGGAAGCCTCACCACTGAAGACAAACTTTAAGGAAAGGTCTCAAGGTTATACCATGGAAGCGTATGGTTAAGTACTTGATGTAAAGGTTAAAAACAAAATTACTGCATTATTTAGCTACCTAAATCTGCCTGAGAATTACATCCCTAACTGCTGCTTTGGGTTTTAGAGTGGGGTGGCAGTCCTTAGCCTGTGCTAGCAAGCAGTCCTCAAGAGAGTTGCTGTAGAGACCTGACTGCTCGCTTTGGTCATAGGTCTTAATGCTTGCTAATTCAGTAGCAGAGTGAAATGAATTCTCAAAATAAATCATGGCTGCTGTAGTTTTGCTTTTTCAGTTTCTAAATTGAGAATTACAAAATACAGTCACTTTTATGATTCCTGCCATTCTGTTCAGAGAAGCTGATGCACACAAGCCTAGTGAGCCATCAAAAATGCAAAATGGATGGTTGCCAGGTCTGTTTCCTCACTCCCTCAAGCAGCCTGTTTCTGACTGGTGATTTCTCTGTAATGCAAACGTGTGGAGAGAGGCAGAAGAAATCCCTTGCTATGTTTTATGTGCTGTATCTATCATCCCAAAACTGTGTTCTTAACCCAGTGTGCCAAATCCATCTGGCACGTGGAGTTGACATACTTGCTTTTATTCCAGTTCTGCTCAGAAAAGGGGTGCCAGGTGATAATTCACAAAATCAGTGCACCTTTTGAAACACAAGCCAGGTCTTCTACACAGAATAGTAACAAAGAAGAAACTACACGAAGGCAGTAATTTTGTCACTCCTAGATTCACATATGAAGGCAGAAATTTACCATTCCCTTACCTCAAAGCTCCTGCTATCTTTTGGGACCAATGGGCGGCACTTACCCAGGTGTGATAGCACCTCCTGTTCCCTGCTCCCCTTGTGAAACCTGGAACCTCTGATATGCTTTTCCTTTGGACTATGCCTTGGGTCTGTTGGAGGGGTAGGGTATTCACATTGCAATTAGCTAAGTAAAGGGTACCATTTCATCAATCCTTATCTCTTCACAAGACTCTGCCTCCTTTTAAGCTTAATGTCCCATTATTCACCTCTAAGGCCTTCTGTTGGGAAGGATCTCTTTGTCAATCTTCCAACACAACTCCGTCCTGATGCAGAGAGGATTAACAGAAATTGTGCATTTTCAGAAATGTTTTTTAAAACCCTACCCCCAGCATTAATATCTTGTTACTTTGGCCTGTCTGAAATATAAAAAAAACATTTGGAAAATAAGATCATGCAGACTAAGGGTTTTTTCCCCCTGGATACTGGTGTTTTGGGTGTTTCTTCCATGTAATTTATCATTTTCTTGTGTCATTGGTGTGTACTTAATTTAACAAATCAGCTTCCAGCTTCCAAAACTAACAAGCCTGGGGAGCAAGGCTGAGATTATAATTTACTGTCTCAGTGGTGCAGTGAAAGATCAGCTCACTTGGATCTAGATTCAGCCTAGAGCCTGGAAGATCGGTGTCTCCCTCACTGTGCTTCAGGAACACCTTCCTATGGGAAAGATGGGGCTTGGCCATCAGTGAAATGGCTCAGGCTCTGCCCTTTAACCTCCCACGCCTGCCTATAGACAATGGTGCAGCAACTATTGCAGGAAGATAGAGGTTGCTATAGCAAACCAGTATAGATAGCAGTCACGACTGTAGTCTTTAAAGACCATGAGATGCCAATTATTTTCTACTTGTGAAATTCTACAATTTTCTGTTCTTGTTTATATATTGCACCCAACAGTAGATTTTGAGTCACCAAGGAAATGTCTCCAGAGAAAGATTATACGCATTGTAAGGTACCAGTCTATCCCTATAAAAGCATCAGGAGTGACTGGGCTGTGATGGGAGGAGGGCACTTGCCATTTGAGATAAAATCAATGTCTCTGCTGGATCTCTCCTTACTCTCCTAAGATAATCAGGGCTACTCTGGCAAATATTTTCTCCCTTCTTATATTTTAAATGGTGGTAAATACAATTGCCTGCATTTCGGTACATTTTTTTTTGTTTTAGGGTGAAAGTGAAACCTAAGTACTCTAATGAGAAAAGGAGGGGGGAAAAAAAAACAACACAAAAACAAAACCAGAAGGTTAAATTAGATTTTATATGAATAGGAAGAAATAAAATAATTGTAAGTGTTTCACAAGTGCTCCTAAAATTATAGCATTGCTAGTCTTTCTGCAGATTTTGCTGGAAAGGTTGTCAAATAATTTTGAAGATATTTCTTAATCTTTTAAGGTCATTTCCATTCATTTTTTCTAACTTGATATAAACAAATGAAAATTGAAAGATGAATTAGCATTTTTCAGTGAAAAAAAATAATTAATCTACTTCGAGATAATTTTATAAGGACAATAAGAGGACTGCTATTCTGAAGAAAACAAATGTTTACCTTCTTATGTCACAAATGTTGAATTTTGTCTCTGCAATGAATATCTTTGCTTTTACTGCTTAGTTAATTTTTGCTCTACGAGGAGAACATGACAGAGCTTCTGAAACAATCTTTCTTATTGTAAAAGGATTAAAGTAATCATGTTGATGATGTTTTATGAATATTTTAAAACTCTTTTTTCACTGGAGCCAGGCTCAGATTACACGTGTTAAAAATTTAGTGACAAACTGATGTGAGGAGAACTGTTTGTTTTGGGAAGAAGTATCAGCTTGACACTTTCATGATGGTATTGCCAACAAAGATAAACGTAAAAGATACGACCAGTTTTGAGCTAACTACATCTACGAACATCCAGAAAATCCACCTAACCTGTTTTTCTTTTAAGGTACGTCATTTTATATCGCGGTGCTTCCTGATATGGCCTCTAGATGGCAAACTTTCACAAAAATTGAGTTCTGACGGCAGCCAGTGCGGGGTTCCCCCGCACAGCCTGGACGGGACCTTTGATTCCTGCAAACTGTGAAATACTGTCAGGCAGACCTGTCACTTGGGCAGCAATAGCTGATATCTCAACATGTGAAATACATTGACTATCGAAAGCCATTAGGTACAGCGTCACAAGGATGAGTCCCTAAAATCAGCTTTATATATATATACAGACATGTGCATGCATATGTGTATATACATATACAAATATGAAAGCTTCAGTGTTATACAGAGCTTCAAAGTCGTTTAAAAGTTCTAATGGTTTCAAAAATCTTCGTTATGTACTGTAAAATGTCAAAATCAAAGTCAGAGCATCTGTCAACAGTGACTTCTCACGCTATGTTTCTGTAATGCCATCTGTTTAACCCACACAAATCCTAATTTACCTTGATAGGAATCAAAGGCATGAGTCTTCCAAAATGTAGATCTCTTATTACAAATGAGGCCCATCTGCTTCTACCCTGAGGATTCTCTGTCAGAGAAGGTACTGTGTGTATTTCCCCATGTGCCTCAGTACTTCCTTATTGTCTGAATAATTCAGTTATCTTCTGGGGTGCAAACTATAAGACTAGGTAATCTTTACATGAATGAGACTCTGTCTGTCAAGTGTAATTATATGATGTGACCTAATAGCCACAATTAAGAGGAATTCGTGGGGAAATAAAAAAAAACTTTTCCAAGTGTTTATATAGTCATCATGCAGTGTCTCATTCTTTGTATTATTGAAAAAGAAGAACAAACCTATTTACATCATTATTTTTTGCCTGTAGTGCCTTGAAGTAAGATATATTACATTCAGTAGATTCATATATTTTTCTAGGTCTACAAGTCCTTGAATGCACTCCCATTTACTGCCATGCTTCACTTTGTTTCAATATGCTCTATTGTCCTGGTTTGAGAGAGAACAGAAAGATCTGTTCATCAATTTTACTTTTCAGCTCAGTCTCTGAAGTTTTCAGCATGTTTTCACAGACTGCTTCTAGCAGTGATAATGCTTCTTGTCTAGAGTTACTACCAAGGATTGGTGTGCAGACCAAGGCCACTGCTGGATCTTGTGTACC
>JANHFX010011511.1:0-15409 GCA_027560015.1 Chloroceryle amazona
CTGCGCCTGCTACCTCCCCACCGAGGTCCACTGCACCTTCCGGTCCCTGGCAGCCGTGCCGGCGAGGATCCCGAAACATGTGGAAAGAATCAATTTTGGGTTTGTATGGCAGTCTGTAACAAACGGTTAACTATTATTTCCAAATAAATATTTATAGCGTGGTGTCAGTTCTTTCTGGCAAATAGGACATGTGGTCTTCTTCAGTGTATAAATTTTATATATATATGTAATTTAACCTACTATGGGATGTCTACTAAATGTTGAGTTTTATAACAGGTGTAAAAAAAAATATAGTAGGAGTAAAATTCTATAATGTACCCAGGTAGCATTTTGGACAACAATGAAATGTAGCATAGCTTAAAGCAATACAGTAAACCCAAAGTTATTCCATTGCCTTTGGAGTTGTTTGTTTAGGTCTGTTGTTTTTTTTTCAAGGAAATTAAGCCAAATATAAGCAGACGTCAATGTTTTGGGAGAGGTTGATCAGACTCCAACTCATTTTCGTCTGCAAGGGTATTTCCAACTCACATCTATCTGTAAGGTTGTGAGACAAGAAGGCAAGGACATGTGGTAGGCTGCATAACACAGAAATGCTCTATAGGTTCATTGCGTGACCTGCCATAGTGCAAGAGCAGCAGACCTCTTCTGCTTGATATCAGAGCAGCCTTCCTACCTGGTTATGAACTCATCCCGCTGCCTCAAGGCCTGTAAACTGCAATGGACCATTGATACTTTTTTTTCTTCTCTGTGGTTAAAGTTTCTATCCACTAGCACTTTATCCACCTAAAACTTAATTTCAGTCTCAAACTGCCCTTGTACTTAGTAAATCTGCATTACAGCAGTCTATACTTTCATGCCATTTTTGAGTCAGACATAATTCCCTCTCTCCCTACATTCAAAACCATACATAGTCCATTCTCCCCTAGAAATCAACATTCTATGGCAAATTCTATCCATAAATCGCTGTTGAAAATGGGATTTAGTCTTCTAGGTTATTTAGGTGTTTTGACTGTTCTTTAGTAAAAAAACCATTATTTGATAATGCTAGCATAAAAGCCCTATCCTATCTTTGTATCCCATCACTAAAAGTGACATTTTCTGAGTTGTCTCCATCCCAAGAAGAAATGGTATTAACTATCTGTTGTTGCATTTCTTTCATTTTGGGAAAGAGTTTTTACCATATTTCTGTTTTGAGGTGCTAAATTTTTAGGAGAGAAAGATTATTTTCTTAACTAGAAAAAAAAAAAAAAAAGAGAGGTTCATATTTTTTAGAATGGATGGTGATGAAGTAAGGAGTTTTAATAGGATGACTGCCAAAAGCCTAGTAGATCTGTAGTAGCACTAAAAGTATCAAAACAGTAGTCTAATTTTTAGCAAATTGAGAATACTCAGATAGATAACATGATGAGGATCTGAAAGTATTTCTCTACATTCAAAGTGTTTTAATTTCTCACTGTCGCTTTGTTTCCATTATAGAAAGTAGTAAAAAAAAGTAGGAAAAATCTGTGAAATTCTATGCTTAATTTAAAGACTTCATGCCCAGATTAGCTCATGCATTTAATTTTATGTCTGCATATGGAAAACCCAAATGTAGAGCTAGGCTGCCAACCTTAAGACTCCCATATTGGCAAATAAAACCTGATTTATTTGTACAAAGTGAAATTGAATTATTTTGAAAAAGTAGGTTTTCTGTATTCCTTCTCTAAAAGGAGTTTCTAGGCTTAAATTATATAATTGGAAGGTCAGTTTCTAGATCTTATGTAATTAGTTGATGTAGCCAATTACATGTTGTAACAGTAAGTGAAGCAGGATGTGACTTCCTGCTTCTTATGCTGTTTGGGAGATTTCCATTTTTAATGTCCTCTCTCCAAATCTTTATTCATTTATTGTTAGATGCTATTTTGGCAGCACTGCAGCCTGTCGAGTTTGCCAGGCTCCATAGCATCATTGGTTGGCTACAGGCCATTAATTTATTACCATTCCATAAACAGAGCTGCATGGAAAAACATACTGACAACTATTAGAACTTAAACGCCTATTTATTACTCTTGCTCCTAAATTATGGCTAAAGTGCCACAAATTGAGTCAAAAGAAATCTTAATGTAAACATGAACTAAGTATGCTTGGCCTTGTAAAAATGTTTCAGTAACTTCTGGCGCTTTGACAATGCATTAAGATCCTTCCAATTTTTCCTGAAAGTCAGGTTATACTAATTTTACATTTGCAGTCCATGACAGTCAGTGCATAAAATGTAACTGCACATCTGATTTTTTTCCAGGTTTAACAGTATACAGTCTATATATGGAAACTCCTTTGCAGGACTTACAAAGCTGGAATTGCTCATGATACATGGAAATGACATTCAGAATATTCCTAATGGTGCTTTGAAAGATCTTGTGTCTCTACAGGTAGTACTCTGGTCTTCCTAAATGTCATAAAATCTAACTTCCATGAATAACAGAAAACAAAAATAAGCAATTTCTGTAGTACATTTCTTAAGATACCATTTTCCTCCCAGATATGCCAGAGATCTATTAACTATACCTATGTCATATTGATAATGCCAACTAGTACTCAGTTGTTTTCTTCCTTTTTGACCAGCATGTCATATTTCAGTGCTGCAAAGGATATTTGTATGAGGGAAGAAAACTTCTGCTTGCTTGCTATTCTGTTTTGATTTATATCAAAAAAGAAAATTAATCTCTTATTCCTTTTTTTTTTTTTTTTTTAGGTTTTCAAAATCAGTTATAATAAATTGAAAGTCATAACTAGCCAAACTCTGCAAGGACTTTCAAGCTTAATGAGACTGCACATGGACCACAACAGAATAGAGTTTATTCATCCAAATGCTTTTAATGGATTAACTTCTCTGAGACTGGTCCACTTAGAAGGAAATTTGCTCCAGCAGCTTCACCCCAACACATTTTCAACATTTATGGTCCTTGATTATTTCAAACTGTCAACAGTAAGACATCTCTACCTATCTGAAAATACTCTTAGGACTTTGCCTGCAAGGATGTTTCAAGGCATGCCACTCCTGGAAAATCTTTACCTTCATGGGAATCCATGGGCCTGTGACTGCAGTTTAAAGTGGCTTTTTGAATGGAATGAAGTTTCTGGAGGTAAGAGCAAAAATACCAATGCTTCTTCAACTTACAGTGTTAGAGTCTTTTTTTTTTTTTTTTTCCTGTTCTGCATATGGATGGTTTGGTTATTTCCTGAGTATTATTACTTACATGATGTCTATGTGCACTATTATGTTCCATTACCGTTGAATAAATGAATGTATTTAAAAACAATGAAAAGTAAGCAGTTCGATTTGTCAAACTGGTAAAACACATATTTTTCAATTAAAAAACAGTATAAAATTTTGTCACACTTTTCCCATGCTGCTAGCATTTTGCCTTATAACCCACCCATATATTGTTCATTCATCCAAAGATCCTCCGTTCCTCAGGAATGATGAGCATGGCACTTATTCCTAGAATAACTGGAATACATTTTATTTAGAACATGTTTCCAAACTAAATATATAAGGTGACATTTGACAATCTAGTGAGCAGAACAATGTAATAAATATAAGAGTGTTATTTTTCAGACAAGAATCATTCAGGCATTGATAGAAGAAAGGAGTCAAGACTATCATTTCCTGTTTCATTGCTCCTTCTCTCTTTTAGTTTTTATTTTATCATTACAGAGTTTATTTAATTCAGTGGTCAGGGAAGAAGTGGCTCTTCTGGGGACTTTTGCTGCTGATTAATAGCTTGTAAGTGCATGAGCTCAGGATCAGATTTTGGTTGCTACAGTGGAATGTGTTGTGTATTGCTAGTACTGTTGTTAATAAACAGAGAAAAATTAAAAGCTTTCTGGATTATTTAATGAAGAATTCTAGCATTTTTCCGGTAAATGCTGCATTTCTGGAATCTGAAAGGGCCTAGTTCATGTTAGATCCACAAGTTAGACTGTTGGTTTCTCAATGTGCAGATGCAGACTTTTTGACACAGCATATAATTTTACTGGCTTATAAAATGTTGCTCTGAACACTTCAATTTCTAGGCATTTCATTCAAAGGCAGTGAATCTAATTTTCAGAAGGATGGTGTATTCAGTCTTCTCATTAAAGAGAGAAGAAACTGTGGTAGATTTGATAATCAGATGACCATGTAAGTGATCACAAAGAGGTGCTATTTTATAAGCCTTGCCTTATGTGTCATGTGCCATGTGTTCTTCATGTGGTCCATTTCAGACCTGTGAGATTTTTTTAACTCTAGGACAGAGTTCTTCAGTTTACCTTCTTTTGTTTTCCCTTTTTCTTTTCCCTTCTTCTTTTTTCTTTTTTTTTTTTTTTCTTCTCCTTGCAGGTGTTTTAAAATGTAAAAAGGACAAAGCCTATGAAGGAGGGCAGCTCTGTCCTAAGTGCAACAGCCCAAAACAGCTGCAGAAAGAAGATATTCAAAACTTGAAAGATATTTCCTGTAGGAAACCCATCATTCAGACCTCACTGAGACAGAATAGCAGCACTCTAGATGAAGAAGATGGTGAGAGTTATGAACTCCCTCTGGAAGAGCTTCGGTCCTCTCCATGGAACATTACTCTAAATATGACTGATGAGCATGGCAACATAGTCCACCTGACCTGTGAAATCAAAAAACCAACAGGCTCTACCAAAATTCAGTGGAATCAAATCCAGACTCAGGAGATTGATATAAATGCTACAATTTCACTGGATTTTGAATGTCCTATGAATCGAGAAAACTATGAAAAACTATGGAAGCTTATAGCTTATTACAGTGAAGTACCTGTCAAATTAGAGAGGGAACTTATGCTCAGTAAAGAGCCTAAAATAAGCTATCGGTACAGGCAAGGCTCAGATTATGATGCTCTTTATTACACAGGTGTGAAAGCTCAAATAACAGCTGAGCCTTCCTGGGTGATGCAGCCTCTTATACATATCCAATTAAACAGGCACCAGAGTACAGGAAAAAAAGTGGTGCTGTCTTTTTTTACAATGTTTTTTCAGACAATTCCTACCAAAGACACTAGGCAGCAGAGAAGCTGGGTAATGATAGAGCAAAACCAGAGCACAAGGACAGCGCAGAGTGTGGTGGAAGGGTCAGAGTGTCAGCTGAGCTGCAATGTGAAATCCTCTGAGAGCCCCTCCATTCAGTGGTTCTTTCCAGATGGGACTAAACTACAGGTACCATTTAATCAGAAAGACAGTAGATTTTCCATTCTCAGTAGCGGCCAGCTAATAATCAAAGCAGTGAGTTACACTGATGGTGGTTTGTACCACTGCATTGCCCAAGTGGGAGATGATGTGGACATAATGGCTTACAGACTTGTAGTGCAGCCTTCAGCTACTCAAGTAGTTGATTCGGAGGTAGTTAGAGTTGAAAAAAATGTTGGAGATCCAATAGTTTTGCCATGCAATGCAATTGCCATCCCAGAACCACAGCTGAGCTGGATTCTTCCAAACGGCCAGGTACTTAGTGATTTGTCAAACTCTTCAAAAGGATATATGTTGGACAATGGTACTTTGCTTATTCCAAAAAGCCATGTAAGTGATAGTGGCCATTACAGATGTGTGGCTGTCAATCAGCAGGGTTCAGATCAGTTTGCTGTAAGGGTCACAGTAAATAAAATGGTGTCTGACAGGTCATTTAAAAGGATAAAGCTAAAAAAGCGCCCAGGCTCAAAAAAATTGTCAAAAACAAGAGGGCAAGTCATAGATGATGGAGAAGGATCAGGGGCAGGAGGGGTGGAGGAGTTCCCACGAAGAAAGAACCACCTGAAAGACTGGGAGATATCCTTTAAACAAAAAAGTGACCAGGCGCCAGATACTCAAATTAAAAAGGGGAAGAAAGGCAGAAGGAAAATGAAAATCTGGAAAAGTACTGATAGAACTCAAGACAGCAATGTTGCCGAAGGCCGGAGAGTCTTTGAATCTCGAAGGAGAATTAATGTGGCCAGCAAGCAGATTAATCCACAGCATTGGGCTGACATCTTGGCAAAGGTCCGTGGGAAGAATCTTCCTAGAATAACAGCTACAGCAGTTTCCTTAACAACTGCACTGCCATCAGTCATGCAGAAAACTACCCCAGTCCCTCATCCGGTAGCTAGCCCTCCGCCTTCAGATACAGCAGCTGATGTGGTAGATTCCTCTGCTGATGCATCACCTGTGGGTGAAGATGAGCCATTCTCAGTCACTGTTTCCCACAACACTGAAGCATTCTCAGTTCAGTCCATATTAATGAGGTCAGAGGCTAGACCCTTCTCTAACAACAGGGCTTTAGAAACACCCACAAGTATATACCCTGAGGAAATCACTGTATCAGGTCCGTATTTGACTCCTGTCTCTCCAACTGTGCAACCTCAAGGCCAGCAGCGTCTTGATGTCAGGACTGATGATTCAAGTGCAGTCAAAGAAAATATGTATACTCTCACTGAAGAACCTGTAACCAGACAAATTGTAACAAATCTTCCTAATATTCAGAGCAGTTCGTTCACACTGGAAAATGTAGATAGAACTGTATCTTCTACACCAGAGAAAAATTCTGCTTTTGCTCAGCTACCACTCGATGCTACTCTCCTAGCTGAATCTCAGGCTGTGAATCTTCATAGCATCTTGGAGACAACTGTAAAGTTCAATGAAGGAGACCCGATGAGTGTCAACAACTTAAGGTTAACACCTTCTCAGGTGGATGAGATCATCCCAACAGATTCTGCAGGCATTACTACCATTTCTTCATCCATTTCTCCATTTGTTTGGGAAAAGAGCAATGACTTGATACATCAGCACAAAGAAATATCTACAGGTCAGAAAAAAATGACAGACTTAAGTACAAGTTTTCCATCTGTCATACCCATCAAGGTTCAGAGCAAGGAAGAACCTGAGACCCAGAGGAATATAGTGACTCATGAAAGCACGTCCAGCAGTTATGCAGAGACTTTTCAGGTAGGAGGACACTTGGCTACTCCAAAACCAGATCCCACATTCATTTTGCATAGTAATAATGCTCTTCACAAAACAGCAGAGGAGATAAAAACTGCTTCATCCATCAGTAGATTGACCACTGTGCCCACAACAACAACTCCCTATAGAAAGACCATGCCTTCACCTGTTACTCAGCATGCTAGAAAAAGGCCTTATGGGAGAAGGAGATTGAGGCCAAACAGAATCCGACAAAGACCAAAGCCTTTCCCCCATGTTGTTTCAACCACAGAGGCAATTCCTAATGTTCCAAGGACACCTGAATTTGAAGCTGTAACCAAAACATCTTCCTCAAATCTTGAAAGCCCTGATCATAAAAACAGTGTCAAAATACACACTAAGGAAGAGAAGCATATGGAAATCACCTCTTCATTAGTTATTGATGTGGCTGTCTTAGAGAAAACTAACATAATCAGAGAGGTGGTCACAGCTTCCTTATTTAGGCCTACTGCTCCTCCATCTGAAGGAAAACATGTGACACACCATACTGCTCCTGAAACCCTGGCACTTCCAGTGACTGCACCTATCACAATTTTATCATTCTATGGTCTACATGACATACTTCCCACAAAAGAGTCTAGTGCACCTCTGAAATCAGAGCAAAGTGGAGTGGCAACATATCAGTCATTAGACAATATATCTGAGAAGGACAATAAAGCACCTTCTGAAACTATGGATAGTAAAGCAGAACAGTCAAGCACAACAGCTTCTCCAGAGCATATGACCAGCTTGATACTGTCTACAAAACCAGAATCTCAGGAAGAGCCTGTCCTGTTTGACTCAGAAGCTGTGGTTAATGAAACAACTGCTGGAACATTCCAGTTGATACATCCCACTGTGACTGACTTAAGTATTCCTGTTGGCACGGTGGAAGATTTTAATGACCTTTCAGTTTCAAAGAGGCCATGGAAGCCCACAGTATCCTTAGAAACACCAGCAATAACTAAGCCACTTCAGCAACATGAAGTGATTACTTTGTCCTCTTCTCTCAGCATGGCTGAAAGTCAGACTTTTCCACTTAGAGAAACAAAGAAATCTGTTGCTTCTCAGACTGGGACAAAGCTGTCTTCCTTGGATAAAAAGGAAACTATTTCACAAGCATTTAATCTTCATCATGATCCCACTTTACAGACAACTGAAAAGCCTCTGACTACATCCACTGCCTTTATTCCATTTATAAAACTTGCTACTCCTCCTCCTCCCATTTCAAGAACCTCACATCCTTCTCTTCATTATACCACCAGGGAAAGCAACACCTTCAATCAAGAAAGGTTCCCAGAAGGAAAACAAATTAAAGCTGATAGTGACAAATTGGTGGTGAGCTCAAGAAGGAACATACACCCTACTCCTTCTGCTAGCCAAAACAGTGTCAGCATACAGTCAAAAGAGGAGCAATTCAAAGAGCTGCATAGTAGCAAGTCAAACAACAGTTTACTGCTAAATCCAGACCTCCCCCATCCACCTGCTAGAACGATACCAAACCAAAGCCAAAAACTATCTGTTGTGCTTCCAGACCATATTCCAGGCACAGTGAAGCCTCCACATATTGTAACACAAGGTTCACTTCGCTATTTTATAACACACCAGCCTCTTCACTACACAAACAAACCAGAGATAACAGCCTATGCAGCACATACCATCCAGGACAAAAAATCTCTTGCCTCTCAGAGAGAAACAGCTACCCCAACACAAGCCTCTCCATTTCACAAAAAAAATCCATTCACAGCAAGCAAGTTTGGTAATCAGGGTCAGAACAGATACAATATTAATTCAAGATTGTTTGGAAATAACTATGTTCCAGATAACAGAGGCGCAGCAGGGAGACTACCAAATCAAGGGATCCCCTATTATCCCAGTTCCAGAATGCCATTCCTTTTCAACAGAACAAGGGTATTACCTCACCTAAGTACGCACCCTAAACCAGTGTTCCCTAGTCAACTGGTCCCAAAAGGCACAAATGAGAAGAAGATGTCCCAGGTCTCCCCTACTAGGATTGCAGTGCAGAAAGCTACAGCTATTCCAGTGCCTCCAGTGTCACACATCACAACCACCACTTCACCACCACCAGTAATTTTGAAGATTACTTCTCCAGCCTTTGTCTCTCAGCGCACAAAACCACAGATATCCACTACAGTTTATCCTTTTAAAAATGTCCATCTTCATCATCAAAAAGTTCCATATGTGCCTTATGTGGGAGGCATTATGCCACATAATTCGACTGTATTTCAATCTTCCACTAATTTCTGGATACACAAAGAAAAACCTAAAATAATCACAAAAGGGTCTCAGAGCATATCCATCCTTGCTGAAACAGATGCCTTTATCCCTTGTGATGCAGTAGGGGAACCCAAGCCTTTCATTACTTGGACAAAAGTATCTACAGGTAAGACAGAGAAAAAATCTGCTCTTCCACACATTTTTTAATGGTACACATACTTGGGGTTTTGGACAGAAATGTAGCATGATTGCAGGAATAGTCCAGTAATTTCTGTCTCTTTTAGTCACTATAGATAAAATGTGACTAATTGCAACTAATCATTATAGGTAAAAATAACTGCAGTATTTCCTGAAGTAAAGAAAAAGACCAACTGTAAACCTCTACCATTTAATGAGTGTTATTTTTGAAGAAGGAATAGCAGCCAACTCTGATTATTCAGAGCAGGTAGAATTTATGATGACAACACTTCAGAGTATGAGTTTATCAACATTGCTGCCTTAAATATTGATGTGTATGTTATCCCCATAAGCAAAAGAGAAATTATGTAAAGATTTAAAAGAATTCCTAAAGCATAAAGACCTTAAAAGTTCCCACACTGTACATGCTTGCAAGATAGTATGGTTAGTTCTGCAATAGAAAGAAAGACTAATTTGAGCTATGGAGTATCAGAAGATGTCATGATTCATCTGAAGTTGTAGTTGGTGTTAAGTAAATCTAAAATCTTACATAAAACTTTTTTAGTGCAACAATGTATGTCTACAATACATACATATGTACAACAATGTACATCTTTGACTTTATGTTTCTTGCTTTCCTCTCACCTTTCCAGGAGCTCTAATGACAGCCAACACCAGGTTACAAAGGTTTGAAGTCTGGAAAAATGGTACCCTCCTTATCCGAAATGTTCAGCTACAGGATCATGGACAGTATTTGTGCACAGCTCAGAACCTGCATGGCGTAGATAAAATGATCATTGTGCTCACAGTCGTAGCCCACCAGCCCAAAATTTTACTTTCCCGCTATCGAGATGTCACAGTCTATTTTGGAGAGACCATAGCAATGGAATGTCAGGCTAGTGGGACTCCAAGCCCACATATTTCATGGATTTTCCCAGATAGGAAGATATTGCAGACTGTCAGCACCACAGAAAGTAGGATAATGCTTCATGAAAATCGAACCTTGTCTATCAAGCAAGCAACTTTTTCAGACCGAGGAGTTTACAAATGCATAGCAAGCAATGCTGCAGGAGCTGATAGCATTGCAGTGAGGCTTCACATTGCAGCCTTACCTCCCATCATCCAGCAGGAGAAGCAAGAGAACATTTCCTTGCCCCTTGGTAGCAGTGTTAACATCCATTGCACTGCCAAAGCAGCACCTTCTCCCAGCATCCGCTGGGTGGTCTTCGATGGCACTCAAATCCGTCCTTCTCAGTTTGTCAATGGGAATTTATTTGTTTTTCCCAATGGAACCCTTTATATTCGCAACGTCTCTCCCAAGGACAGTGGGACATACGAGTGCATTGCTGCTAACATGGTGGGAGCTGCCAGGAGAACAGTACAACTCCATGTGAAGAAACATGCATCGAATGCTAAGATCACTGGGAGCTCTCCTCAGAGGACAGATGTAACATATGGCAGCATCCTGCATTTGGACTGTAGTGCTTCTGGAGACCCCTGGCCTCGGATATTATGGAGGTTGCCTTCCAAGAGGATGATTGATTCCTTACACAGGTAAATTACTGTTTGAGGTGTCACAGCTAAATTCCACTTTGGATAACCTTAGAGAAAAGACCATTCATATCTGTGAAAGTTTCATTCTTGAATTTTGTGAGTTCTGAATGAGGCCCTTCAATCCCTAAGGAAGAATTTGAAATTATATCGAAAGATAACCAAGTCATTAATTAGCATATTTTTCTTGTAACCAATAGTACTCTTTCAGAGTCATCTTGAATTGTTTAAGATAAGCTGCCACTCTCTTTTAGAGCCACTTGTAAATGTAGTAAAAAGCCCAAAGGCAGATGTGAGGATACACAGCTTGTGTAGTGCTTGTTTCAATGTGCTTAGTCTGCATGGAGTTGCACAGGTGCCTGCTTTTCCCCAGGAGAAATGGGATCACTGAATTTTGTTTATCTGTTGTACAAATCATTATACAAAGTAAATGCAGGGCAAATGAATAATCTTAATAATTATTAAATAAGCATGACCATTTTAACATCATTTTATAAATAAACCTTACCTTGAAATAAGATCTGTGCAAACCCAGTTGCATATAAATGCCTAAACCTGTATCCTCTGCAGTGTTTCCAGCATCAAATAAAATATCTTTTCTCCAAATCTACAATAACTGTCCTAAGACTTTGCTGAAAAGACAATTTCTGCTTTTCAAATTATTATTTACTCTCAACAGATGAGAAATGTGCTGAAATTAAAATGCATGGTTGTTAACTTTCTTAATAGCTCAACAAAGTAATATTTTTTTTTCATATTGACAGAAATATATTTAGGTAGCCTGTAGATATCATAAAATCTAGAATTCATTTTATGGCTCATAGTGATAACAATAAAATACTTTCCTTTTTTATTATTTTTGTCACTTTTTCACCTTTAGGTGCACTGTTTTTCAAATACAGGGCATTTTCTTTGGAGAGAAAACGGGGGCTACTGAGGAAATTAGTTTTGACCACAATACACCAATTCCATAGTGAAGTGGAAATCAATAATGGCTTGTTAGCACCTTGAAAATCTTTTTTCTGTATTTCAAAGCTTATCAATATTTTGCTTCTTTGAAATTGTTCCAAAGGTTTAAAATGTTATTATACAGGATGCCAGAGGAAGTTGCTCATACTGATTTCTTTTTAGCTGAGTACCAGACTTCATAGTTATGGTCCATATATGTCCCTTTAGGTTTGTGTGGAATATATCACTTAGAGAACCTGCATTTGAAGGTTACAGAATATTGTGCATGCAGTCAGAAGAGTCAAAAATACCATCTGTTGGTAGTTAATGGTTGTTTAATAGTCAAAACCACCATTAAAGTCATTGAATGGCTTGGTTACAAATGAGAAGAATTTTTTTTTGTTGTTGTTTTTTAGTAGTGAATATTTTGGACATTTCAGACCATCTATCTAACAGTAGCAAACTTCCTCTCCTTTTTTTTTTTTCTTTCAGTATTATTGATTTGGGTTTTTTACCCTAGATTTCACTCAATTAATATCCAAAATCTGATTTTGCAGTTCATGTTCTGTTCTTTTTTTCTTTCCTTGCAGTAGCTTGGAGACTAGAATCAAAGTGTTCAGCAATGGGACTTTGATTGTCCATTCAGTTACAGATAAAGATGCAGGAGACTACTTGTGTGTGGCCCGCAATAAGATTGGGGATGACTACGTAGTCCTCAAAGTGAACGTGATGATGAAACCAGCAAAAATAGAACATAAGAATGAGAATAGCCACAACGTCAAGTATGGAGGGGACCTGAAAGTTGACTGTGTAGCCACAGGTCTGCCAAATCCTGAGATCTCTTGGGGTCTCCCTGATGGCAGCATGATCAATACCTTCATGCAGTCAGATGACAGCGGCAGCCGGACAAAGCGCTATGTGGTCTTTGATAACGGAACCCTGTATTTCAATGATGTTGGACTGAGAGAGGAAGGAGACTACACTTGCTATGCTGAGAACCAGATTGGGAAAGATGAGATGAAAGTGCGAGTCAAAGTAGTGGCTGAACCTGCAACCATCAGGAACAAAACATACATTATTATTAATGTACCCTACGGTGATGTTGTCACAGTAGCCTGTGAAGCCAAAGGTGAACCCACTCCCAAAGTGACCTGGCTCTCCCCAGCCAACAGGCCCATTCCTGCCCTATCTGATAAATACCAGGTATATAGGGATGGCACCCTCCTCATCCAAAAGGCCCAAAGATCTGACACTGGTAACTACACTTGTGTAGCACGAAACAGTGCTGGAGAAGATCGGAAAAACGTCTGGATCCACGTTAACGTTCAGCCTCCCAGGATCAATGGTCATCTCAGTGCAATAACATCTGTGAGGGAAACAGCCATCAGGGACAGCCGGAAACTTATTGACTGCAAAGCTGAAGGCATCCCAGCTCCACGGATCTTATGGGCTTTTCCAGAAGGAGTAATCCTGCCAGCTCCCTACTATGGGAACAGGATCACTGTGCATCGCAATGGTACGTTGGACATCAAAGGGGTGAGGCAGACAGATGCAATGCAGCTCATATGCATTGGACGGAATGAAGGAGGGGAAGCAAGACTGATTGTGCAGCTCCTCATCACAGACCATTTGGAGAAACCCTCCTTCAGAGACCCTGTCAATGAAAGGATCACTGCTATTGCTGGGCACAGCATCAATCTGAACTGCTCAGTCCAGGGGAACCCCAAGCCTAGCACAAGCTGGATCCTTCCCAATGGCACTGAAGTGCTGAGTGGCAGCCGTCTGCACAGATTTTACCATATGAGGGATGGAATCTTACACATCAGCAGCCTCTCTGCTGGGGATGCTGGGACTTACCGCTGTACAGCCAGAAACTCAGGAGGTTATGTCGAACGAGTAGTCTTCCTGAAGGTGGGAGTCAGGCCAGAAATCAGCAACCAGTACAACAACCTCGTGAGCATCATCAATGGAGAAACTCTGCAGCTCCACTGCATCACCCAGCCAAACCAGTGGGCGCAGATCTCCTGGACGCTACCCAATGGTATGGTTCTGGATGCCCCCCATGCTGTGGGTCGCTTTTCCCTGATGGAGAATGGCTCACTGACAGTGCGTGAGGCTTCTGTATTTGACAGGGGCACTTACCTGTGCAAGGTGTCCACAGAGTATGGCACCTCTGTTATGAATGTGCCTGTCATTGTGATAGCCTATCCTCCCCGGATCACCAGCGAGCCAGCACCTGTCATTTATGCCAGGCCTGGAAATTCAGTAAAACTGAACTGCATGGCCATTGGGATTCCTAAAGCAGAAATAACATGGGAGCTTCCAGACAAATCCCATCTAACAACAGGAGCTCAATCCCGTCTGTATGGAAACAAGTTTCTCCACCCTCAGGGCTCGTTAGTCATCCAGCAGTCTAGTCAAAGAGATGCGGGCTTCTATAAATGCACTGCTAAAAATATACTGGGCAGTGATTCGAAAACAACCTACATACACATATTCTAACACTAAAACAAATGCCTTTGTCTGGATACTTGTGTTCAAGTCACTGCCAAGTGAGCGAAAGGAGGAAAGTACTGCTTGCAACAAAGCCAGGAAGACTGAAGGCAGGGAAAAAAGGAATTAATACTATTTTCATGCAAAGTGCATTGCTTTTGTACTCAGTATGGCAGTAAGTCCCTGCAATAAAAGGAGGCAGTAGCTGTACTGAAACTGAGGAGACTAACATGTTGGAAAAGGTCTTTAAATTGTTAAGACAGTGTAGTGTGTTTTTTCATGCTATCCAATAGCATCTGAGATCTAAAGTACTCTATTCTTGTCAATAGCCCAAAGCTATTCCTTGTTCTAACAAGCACCTTAAAAGTACCAAAGAAGTATTAACTGTTAATAAATGAGCTGCAGTGATAGAAGTGCTTTAGTAAAACATAATTTTCCCTGCAGCGCTTTTACGTAATCTAGCCTTATAGAATATGATTACTAACCTTTCTGTTCATTCTTCTATCAGCTCTTCAAAATCAAGGACTAACGTAGCAAATAAGAGTGATCTATTTTAATAAAAATACATACAGGTATTAGTTACCTTAACATATGAACAAACCTTTTCCAGCTACTTAAGGACACTACAGTGAAATCATTCATTATATATTTTATATATATTTTTAAATCAGACTATGAGACTAGAAAGAGTAACAATGAACTTGGTCTCATTTTATAAATTATTGGGGGGTGCTTTGGTTTTGCTTTGTCTTCCTTCAGCTTTGACTGACCATCACCTGTTCCTGCAGTGCTTTGGAAGAGCTGCCACTACATCCTGGGCTGTTTATTCCTGTAAGGACTGACATGTATGGGGATATTCAGGACTCAGTCATGAGGAAAATTTCAGACCTTGAAAGCTTTTCCATTCAATCCCAGACTCACAGCATATTGGGGTTGTAAGGGCTCTCTGGGGATCATCTGGTGCCACCCCCCTGCTCCACCCAGCAGGGGCACCCAGAGCAGGGGGCCCAGCAGTGCAGGGTCCAGGTGCCTT